>CAKAIZ010000413.1:0-44440 GCA_916610145.1 Eristalis arbustorum | reverse complement strand
TATTTTATATATATTACTGCGCTAAACCCGCATTTCCTGAACTACTATGAAAGTTTTTCATCTTTAAACCAACTTTTTCCTGTGATTTTTACTAGTTTCTTCTTTTCATATAACTTTTTCTGCTCTTTTACCTACATTTTTCATGGAAAATCTGATTTTTTTCTCAATATTTTTATATTATACTGCTATTTTTATATATATACTGCGCTTAAACCCGCATTTCCTGAACTACTATGAACGTTTTTGATCTTTAACCGACTTTTTCCTGTGATTTTTTACTAGTTTCTTCTTTTCATATAACTTTTTCTGCTCTTTTACCTACTTTTTTCATGGAAAATCTGATTATTTTCTCAATATTTTTATATTATATATATATATACATACTGCGCTGAAACCCGCATTTCCTGAACTACTATGAAAGTTTCTGATCTTTAACCGACTTTTTCCTGTTATTTTTTACTAGTTTCTTCTTTTCATATAACTTTTTCTGCTCTTTTACCTACTTTTTTCATGGAAAATCTGATTATTTTCTCAATATTTTTATATTATATATATATATAAATACTGCGCTGAAACCCGCATTTCCTGAACTACTATGAAAGTTTTTCATCTTTAACCGACTTTTTCCTGTGATCTTTACTAGTTTCTTCTTTTCATATAACTTTTTCTGCTCTTTTACCTACTTTTTTCATGGAAAATCTGATTATTTTCTCAATATTTTTATAATATATATATATATACATACTGCGCTGAAACCCGCATTTCCTGAACCACTATGATAGTTTTTGATCTTTAACCGACTTTTTCCTGTGATTTTTACTAATTTCTTTTTTTCATATAACTTTTTCTGCTCTTTTACCTACTTTTTTCATGGAAAATCTGATTATTTTCTCAATATTTTTATATTATATATATATACATACTGCGCTGAAACCCGCATTTCCTGAACTACTATGAAAATTTTTTTTCTTTAACCGACTTTTTCCTGTGATTCTTACTAGTTTCTTCTTTTCATATAACTTTTTCTGGTCTTTTACCTACTTTTTTCATGGAAAATCTGATTATTTCCTCAATATTTTTATATTATATATATATATACATACTGCGCTGAAACCCGCATATCCTGAACTACTATGAAAGTTTTTGATCTTTAACCGACTTTTTCCTGTGATTTTTACTAGTTTCTTCTTTTCATATAACTTTTTCTGCTCTTTTACCTACTTTTTTCATGGAAAATCTGATTATTTTCTCAATATTTTTATATTATATATATATATACATACTGCGCTGAAACCCGCATATCCTAAACTACTATGAAAGTTTTTGATCTTTAACCGACTTTTTCCTGTGATTTTTACTAGTTTCTTCTTTTCATATAACTTTTCTGCTCTTTTACCTACTTTTTTCATGGAAAATCTGATTATTTTCTCAATATTTTTATATTATATATATATATATATATATACTGCGCTGAAACCCGCATTTCCTGAACTACTATGAAAGTTTTTGATCTTTAACCGACTTTTTCCTGTGATTTTTACTAGTTTCTTCTTTTCATATAACTTTTTCTGCTCTTTTACCTACTTTTTTCATGGAAAATCTGATTATTTTCTCAATATTTTTATATTATATATATATATATATATATACTGCGCTAAACCCGCATTTCCTGAACTACTATGAAAGTTTTTCATCTTAAACCAACTTTTTCCTGTGATTTTTACTAGTTTCTTCTTTTCATATAACTTTTTCTGCTCTTTTACCTACATTTTTCATGGAAAATCTGATTTTTTTCTCAATATTTTTATATTATATATACATATATACTGCGCTGAAACCCGCATTTCCTGAACTACTATGAAAGTTTTTGATCTTTAACCGACTTTTTCCTGTGATTTTTACTAGTTTCTTCCTTTCATATAACTTTTTCTGCTCTTTTACCTACTTTTTCATGGAAAATCTGATTATTTTCTCAATATTTTTTATATTATATATATATATATATATATACATACTGCGCTGAAACCCGCATTTCCTGAACTACTATGAAAGTTTTTGATCTTTAACCGACTTTTTACTGTGATTTTTACTAGTTTCTTCTTTTCATATAACTTTTTCTGCTCTTTTACCTACTTTTTTTCATGGAAAATCTGATTATTTTCTCAATATTTTTATATTATATATATATATATAAATAAATACTGCGCTGAAACCCGCATTTCCTGAACTACTATGAACGTTTTTGTTCTTTAACCGACTTTTTCCTGTGATTTTTACTAGTTTCTTCTTTTCATATAACTTTTTCTGGTCTTTTACCTACTTTTTTCATGGAAAATCTGATTATTTTCTCAATATTTTTATATTATATATATATATATACATACTGCGCTGAAACCCGCATTTCCTGAACTACTATGAAAGTTTTTGATCTTTAACGGACTTTTTCCTGTGATTTTTACTAGTTTCTTTTTTTCATATAACTTTTTCTGCTCTTTTACCTACTTTTTTCATGGAAAATCTGATTATTTTCTCAATATTTTTATAATATATATATATATACATACTGCGCTGAAACCCGCATTTCCTGAACTACTATGATAGTTTTTGATCTTTAACCGACTTTTTCCTGTGATTTTTTACTAGTTTCTTTTTTTCATATAACTTTTTCTGCTCTTTTACCTACTTTTTTCATGGAAAATCTGATTATTTTCTCAATATTTTTATATTATATATATATACATACTGCGCTGAAACCCGCATTTCCTGAACTACTATGAAAGTTTTTGTTCTTTAACCGACTTTTTCCTGTGATTTTTACTAGTTTCTTCTTTTCATATAACTTTTTCTGCTCTTTTACCTACTTTTTTCATGGAAAATCTGATTATTTTCTCAATATTTTTATATTATACTGCTATTTTTATATATATACTGCGCTAAACCCGCATTTCCTGAACTACTATGAAAGTTTTTCATCTTTAACCAACTTTTTCCTGTGATTTTTACTAGTTTCTTCTTTTCATATAACTTTTTCTGCTCTTTTACCTACATTTTTCATGGAAAATCTGATTTTTTTCTCAATATTTTTATATTATACTGCTATTTTTATATATATACTGCGCTTAAACCCGCATTTCCTGAACTACTATGAACGTTTTTGATCTTTAACCGACTTTTTTCCTGTGATTTTTACTAGTTTCTTCTTTTCATATAACTTTTTCTGCTCTTTTACCTACTTTTTTCATGGAAAATCTGATTATTTTCTCAATATTTTTATATTATACAGCTATTTTTATATATATACTGCGCTAAACCCGCATTTCCTGAACTACTATGAAAGTTTTTCATCTTTAACCAACTTTTTCCTGTGATTTTTACTAGTTTCTTCTTTTCATATAACTTTTTCTGCTCTTTTACCTACATTTTTCATGGAAAATCTGATTTTTTTCTCAATATTTTTATATTATACTGCTATTTTTATATATATACTGCGCTTAAACCCGCATTTCCTGAACTACTATGAACGTTTTTGATCTTTAACCGACTTTTTCCTGTGATTTTTACTAGTTTCTTCTTTTCATATAACTTTTTCTGCTCTTTTACCTACTGTTTTCATGGAAAATCTGATTATTTTCTCAATATTTTTATATTATATATATATATACATACTGCGCTGAAACCCGCATTTCCTGAACTACTATGAAAGTTTCTGATCTTTAACCGACTTTTTCCTGTGATTTTTACTAGTTTCTTCTTTTCATATAACTTTTTCTGCTCTTTTACCTACTTTTTTCATGGAAAATCTGATTATTTTCTCAATATTTTTATATTATATATATATATAAATACTGCGCTGAAACCCGCATTTCCTGAACTACTATGAAAGTTTTTGATCTTTAACCGACTTTTTCCTGTGATCTTTACTAGTTTCTTCTTTTCATATAACTTTTTCTGCTCTTTTACCTACTTTTTTCATGGAAAATCTGATTATTTTCTCAATATTTTTATAATATATATATATATACATACTGCGCTGAAGCCCGCATTTCCTGAACCACTATGATAGTTTTTGATCTTTAACCGACTTTTTCCTGTGATTTTTACTAATTTCTTTTTTTCATATAACTTTTACTGCTCTTTTACCTACTTTTTTCATGGAAAATCTGATTATTTTCTCAATATTTTTATATTATATATATATACATACTGCGCTGAAACCCGCATTTCCTGAACTACTATGAAAGTTTTTTTTCTTTAACCGACTTTTTCCTGTGATTCTTACTAGTTTCTTCTTTTCATATAATTTTTCTGGTCTTTTACCTACTTTTTTCATGGAAAATCTGATTATTTCCTCAATATTTTTATATTATATATATATATACATACTGCGCTGAAACCCGCATATCCTGAACTACTATGAAAGTTTTTGATCTTTAACCGACTTTTTTCTGTGATTTTACTAGTTTCTTCTTTTCATATAACTTTTTCTGCTCTTTTACCTACTTTTTTCATGGAAAATCTGATTATTTTCTCAATATTTTTATATTATATATATATATACATACTGCGCTGAAACCCGCATATCCTAAACTACTATGAAAGTTTTTGATCTTTAACCGACTTTTTCCTGTGATTTTTACTAGTTTCTTCTTTTCATATAACTTTTTCTGCTCTTTTACCTACTTTTTTCATGGAAAATCTGATTATTTTCTCAATATTTTTATATTATATATATATATATATATATATACTGCGCTGAAACCCGCATTTCCTGAACTACTATGAAAGTTTTTGATCTTTAAACCGACTTTTTCCTGTGATTTTTACTAGTTTCTTCTTTTCATATAACTTTTTCTGCTCTTTTACCTACTTTTTTCATGGAAAATCTGATTATTTTCTCAATATTTTTTATATTATATATATATATATATATATATACTGCGCTAAACCCGCATTTCCTGAACTACTATGAAAGTTTTTCATCTTAAACCAACTTTTTCCTGTGATTTTTACTAGTTTCTTCTTTTCATATAACTTTTTCTGCTCTTTTACCTACATTTTTCATGGAAAATCTGATTTTTTTCTCAATATTTTTTATATTATATATACATATATACTGCGCTGAAACCCGCATTTCCTGAACTACTATGAAAGTTTTTGATCTTTAACCAACTTTTTCCTGTGATTTTACTAGTTTCTTCCTTTCATATAACTTTTTCTGCTCTTTTACCTACTTTTTCATGGAAAATCTGATTATTTTCTCAATATTTTTATATTATATATATATATATACATACTGCGCTGAAACCCGCATTTCCTGAACTACTATGAAAGTTTTTGATCTTTAACCGACTTTTTACTGTGATTTTTACTAGTTTCTTCTTTTCATATAACTTTTTCTGCTCTTTTACCTACTTTTTTCATGGAAAATCTGATTATTTTCTCAATATTTTTATATTATATATATATATACATACTGCGCTGAAACCCGCATATCCTGAACTACTATGAACGTTTTTGATCCTTAACCGACTTTTTCCTGTGATTTTTACTAGTTTCTTCTTTTCATATAACTTTTTCTGCTCTTTTACCTACTTTTTTTCATGGAAAATCTGATTATTTTCTCAATATTTTTATATTATATATATATATATATAAATACTGCGCTGAAACCCGCATTTCCTGAACTACTATGAAAGTTTTTGTTCTTTAACCGACTTTTTCCTGTGATTTTTACTAGTTTCTTCTTTTCATATAACTTTTTCTGGTCTTTTACCTACTTTTTTCATGGAAAATCTGATTATTTTCTCAATATTTTTATATTATAAATATATATATACATACTGCGCTGAAACCCGCATTTCCTGAACTACTATGAAAGTTTTTGATCTTAAACCGACTTTTTCCTGTGATTTTTACTAGTTTCTTTTTTTCATATAACTTTTTCTGCTCTTTTACCTACTTTTTTCATGGAAAATCTGATTATTTTCTCAATATTTTTATAATATATATATATATACATACTGCGCTGAAACCCGCATTTCCTGAACTACTATGATAGTTTTTGATCTTTAACCGACTTTTTCCTGTGATTTTTACTAGTTTCTTTTTTTCAAATAACTTTTTCTGCTCTTTTACCTACTTTTTTCATGGAAAATCTGATTATTTTCTCAATATTTTTATATTATATATATATATTCCTGAACTACTATGAAAGTTTTTGTTCTTTAACCGACTTTTTCCTGTGATTTTTACTAGTTTCTTCTTTTCATATAACTTTTTCTGGTCTTTTACCTACTTTTTTCATGGAAAATCTGATTATTTTCTCAATATTTTTATATTATACTGCTATTTTTATATATATACTGCGCTTAAACCCGCATTTCCTGAACTACTATGAAAGTTTTTGATCTTTAACCGACTTTTTCCTGTGATTTTTACTAGGTTCTTCTTTTCATATAACTTTTTCTGCTTTTATACCTACTTTTTTCATGGAAAATCTGATTATTTTCTCAATATTTTTATATTATATATATATATACATACTGCGCTGAAACCCGCATTTCCTGAACTACTATGAAAGTTTTTGATCTTTAACCGACTTTTTCCTGTGATTTTTACTAGTTTCTTCTTTTCATATAACTTTTTCTGCTCTTTTACCTACTTTTTTCATGGAAAATCTGATTATTTTCACAATATTTTTATATTATACTGCTATTTTTATATATATATATACTGCGCTTAAACCCGCATTTCCTGAACTACTATGAACGTTTTTGATCTTTAACCGACTTTTTCCTGTGATTTTTACTAGTTTCTTCTTTTCATATAACTTTTTCTGCTCTTTTACCTACTTTTTTCATGGAAAATCTGATTATTTTCTCAATATTTTTATATTATATATATATATGCATACTGCGCTGAAACCCCGCATATCCTGAACTACTATGAAAGTTTTTGATCTTTAACCGACTTTTTCCTGTGATTTTTACTAGTTTCTTCTTTTCATATAACTTTTTCTGCTCTTTTACCTACTTTTTTCATGGAAAATCTGATTATTTTCTCAATATTTTTTATATTATATACATATATACATACAGCGCTGAAACCCGCATTTCCTGAACTACTATGAAAGTTTTTGATCTTTAACCGACTTTTTCCTGTGATTTTTACTAGTTTCTTCTTTTCATATAACTTTTTCTGCTCTTTTACCTACTTTCTTCATGGAAAATCTGATTATTTTCTCAATATTTTTATATTATATATATATATATACATACTGCGCTGAAACCCGCATTTCCTGAACTACTATGAAAGTTTTTGATCTTTAACCGACTTTTTCCTGTGATTTTTACTAGTTTCTTTTTTTCATATAACTTTTTCTGCTCTTTTACCTACTTTCTTCATGGAAAATCTGATTATTTTCTCAATATTTTTATATTATATACATATATAAATACTGCGCTGAAACCCGCATTTCCTGAACTACTATGAAAGTTTTTGATCTTTAACCGACTTTTTCCTGTGATTTTTACTAGTTTCTTCTTTTCATATAACTTTTTCTGCTCTTTTACCTACTTTTTTCATGGAAAATCTGATTATTTTCTCAATATATTTATATTATATATATATATACATACTGCGCTGAAACCCGCATATCCTGAACTACTATGAAAGTTTTTGATCTTTAACCAACTTTTTCCTGTGATTTTTACTAGTTTCTTCTTTTCATATAACTTTTTCTGCTCTTTTACCTACTTTTTTCATGGAAAATCTGATTATTTTCTCAATATTTTTATATTATATATATATATACATACTGCGCTGAAACCCGCATTTACTGAACTACTATGAAAGTTTTTGTTCTCTAACCGACTTTTTCCTGTGATTTTTACTAGTTTCTTCTTTTCATATAACTTTTTCTGCTCTTTTACCTACTTTTTTCATGGAAAATCTGATTATTTTCTCAATATTTTTATATTATACTGCTATTTTCATATATATACTGCGCTTAAACACGCATTTCCTGAACTACTATGAACGTTTTTGATCTTTAACCGACTTTTTCCTGTGATTTTTACTAGTTTCTTCTTTTCATATAACTTTTTCTGCTTTTATACCTACTTTTTTCATGGAAAATCTGATTATTTTCTCAATATTTTTATATTATACTGCTATTTTTATATATATACTGCGCTGAAGCCCGCATTTTCTGAACTACTATGAAAGTTTTTGATCTTTAACCGACTTTTTGCTGTGATTTTTACTAGTTTCTTCTTTTCATATAACTTTTTTTGCTCTTTTACCTACTTTTTTCATGGAAAATCTGATTATTTTCTCAATATTCTTATATTATATAAATATAAATATATACTGCGCTAAACCCGCATTTCCTGAACTACTATGAAAGTTTTTCATCTTTAACCAACTTTTTCCTGTGATTTTTACTAGTTTCTTCTTTTCATATAACTTTTTCTGCTTTTATACCTACTTTTTTCATGGAAAATCTGATTATTTTCTCAATATTTTTATATTATACTGCTATTTATATATATATACTGCGCTGAAACCCGCATTTTCTGAACTACTATGAAAGTTTTTGATCTTTAACCGACTTTTTCCTGTGATTTTTACTAGTTTCTTCCTTTCATATAACTTTTTCTGCTCTTTTACCTACTTTTTTCATGGAAAATCTGATTATTTTCTCAATATTTTTATATTATATATATATACATACTGCGCTGAAACCCGCATATCCTAAACTACTATGAAAGTTGTTGATCTTTAACCGACTTTTTCCTGTGATTTTTACTAGTTTCTTCTTTTCATATAACTTTTTCTGCTCTTTTACCTACTTTTTTCATGGAAAATCTGATTATTTTCTCAATATTTTTATGTTATATATATATATATATATAAATACTGCGCTGAAACCCGCATTTCCTGAACTACTATGAAAGTTTTTGATCTTTAACCGACTTTTTCCTGTGATTTTTACTAGTTTCTTCTTTTCATATAACTTTTTCTGCTCTTTTACCTACTTTTTTCATGGAAAATCTGATTATTTTCTCAATATTTTTATATTATGTATATATATATATACTGCGCTAAGCCCGCATTTCCTGAACTACTATGAAAGTTTTTCATCTTTAACCAACTTTTTCCTGTGATTTTTACTAGTTTCTTCTTTTCATATAACTTTTTCTGCTCTTTTACCTACTTTTTTCATGGAAAATCTGATTATTTTCTCAATATTTTTATATTATATATATATATACATACTGCGCTGAAACCCGCATATCCTGAACTACTATGAAAGTTTTTGATCTTTAACCGACTTTTTCCTGTGATTTTTACTAGTTTCTTCTTTTCATATAACTTTTTCTGCTCTTTTACCTACTTTTTTCATGGAAAATCTGATTATTTTCTCAATATTTTTATATTATATATATATATACATACAGCGCTGAAACCCGCATTTTCTGAACTACTATGAAAGTTTTTGATCTTTAACCGACTTTTTCCTGTGATTTTTACTAGTTTCTTCTTTTCATATAACTTTTTCTGCTCTTTTACCTACTTTCTTCATGGAAAATCTGATTATTTTTTTAATATTTTTATATTATATATATATATACATACTGCGCTGAAACCCGCATTTCCTGAACTACTATGAAAGTTTTTGATCTTTAACCGACTTTTTCCTGTGATTTTTACTAGTTTCTTTTTTTCATATAACTTTTTCTGCTCTTTTACCTACTTTCTTCATGGAAAATCTGATTATTTTCTCAATTTTTCATATAACTTTTTCTGCTTTTATACCTACTTTTTTCATGGAAAATCTGATTATTTTCTCAATATTTTTATATTATACTGCTATTTTTATATATATACTGCGCTGAAACCCGCATTTTCTGAACTACTATGAAAGTTTTTGATCTTTAACCGACTTTTTCCTGTGATTTTTACTAGTTTCTTCCTTTCATATAACTTTTTCTGCTCTTTTACCTACTTTTTTCATGGAAAATCTGATTATTTTCTCAATATTTTTATATTATATATATATATACATACTGCGCTGAAACCCGCATATCCTAAACTACTATGAAAGTTGTTGATCTTTACTTTTTTCATGGAAAATCTGATTATTTTCTCAATATTTTTATATTATGTATATATATATACTGCGCTAAGCCCGCATTTCCTGAACTACTATGAAAGTTTTTCATCTTTAACCAACTTTTTCCTGTGATTTTTACTAGTTTCTTCTTTTCATATAACTTTTTCTGCTCTTTTACCTACTTTTTTCATGGAAAATCTGATTATTTTCTCAATATTTTTATATTATATATATATATACATACTGCGCTGAAACCCGCATATCCTGAACTACTATGAAAGTTTTTGATCTTTAACCGACTTTTTCCTAAGATTTTTACTAGTTTCTTCTTTTCATATAACTTTTTCTGCTCTTTTACCTACTTTTTTCATGGAAAATCTGATTATTTTCTCAATATTTTTATATTATATATATATACATACTGCGCTGAAACCCGCATTTCCTGAACTACTATGAAAGTTTTTGATCCTTAACCGACTTTTTCCTGTGATTTTTACAAGTTTCTTTTTTCATATAACTTTTTCTGCTCTTTTACCTACTTTTTTCATGGAAAATCTGATTATTTTCACAATATTTTTATATTATACTGCTATTTTTATATATATATACTGCGCTTAAACCCGCATTTCCTGAACTACTATGAACGTTTTTGATCTTTAACCGACTTTTTCTGTGATTTTTACTAGTTTCTTCTTTTCATATAACTTTTTCTGCTCTTTTACCTACTTTTTTCATGGAAAATCTGATTATTTTCTCAATATTTTTACATTATATATATATATATACTGCGCTAAACCCGCATTTCCTGAACTACTATGAAAGTTTTTCATCTTTAACCAACTTTTTCCTGTGATTTTTACTAGTTTCTTCTTTTCATATAACTTTTTCTGCTCTTTTACCTACTTTTGTCATGGAAAATCTGATTATTTTCTCAATATTTTTATATTATATATATATATACATACTGCGCTGAAACCCGCATTTCCTGAACTACTATGAGAGTTTTTGATCTTTAACCGACTTTTTCCTGTGATTATTACTAGTTTCTTCTTTTCATATAACTTTTTCTGCTCTTTTACCTACTTTTTTCATGGAAAATCTGATTATTTTCTCAATATTTTTATATTATATATATATATATATATATACACATACTGCGCTGAAACCCGCATTTCCTGAACTACTATGAACGTTTTTGATCTTTAACCGACTTTTTCCTGTGATTTTTACTAGTTTCTTCTTTTCATATAACTTTTTCTGCTCTTTTACCTACTTTTTTCATGGAAAATCTGATTATTTTCTCAATATTTTTATATTATATGTATATATACATACTGCGCTGAAACCCGCATATCCTGAACTACTATGAAAGTTTTTGATCTTTAACCGACTTTTTCCTGTGATTTTTACTAGTTTCTTCTTTTCATATAACTTTTTCTGCTCTTTTACCTACTTTTTTCATGGAAAATCTGATTATTTTCTCAATATTTTTATATTATATATATCTATATATACATACAGCGCTGAAACCCGCATTTCCTGAACTACTATGAAAGTTTTTGATCTTTAAAAGACTTTTTCCTGTGATTTTTACTAGTTTCTTCTATTCATATAACTTTTTCTGCTCTTTTACCTACTTTCTTCATGGAAAATCTGATTATTTTCTCAATATTTTTATATTATATATATATATACATACTGCGCTGAAACCCGCATTTCCTGAACTACTATGAAAGTTTTTGATCTTTAACCGACTTTTCCCTGTGATTATTACTAGTTTCTTCTTTTCATATAACTTTTTCTGCTCTTTTACCTACTTTTTTCATGGAAAATCTGATTATTTTCTCAATATTTTTATATTATATATATATATACACATACTGCGCTGAAACCCGCATTTCCTGAACTACTATGAACGTTTTTGATCTTTAACCGACTTTTTCCTGTGAGTTTTACTAGTTTCTTCTTTTCATATAACTTTTTCTGCTCTTTTACCTACTTTTTTCATGGAAAATCTGATTATTTTCTCAATATTTTTATATTATATATATATATATGCATACTGCGCTGAAACCCGCATTTCCTGAACTACTAAGAAAGTTTTTGATCTTTAACCGACTTTTTCCTGTGATTCTTACTAGTTTCTTCTTTTCATATAACTTTTTCTGCATTTCCTGAACTACTATGAAAGTTTTTGATCTTTAACCGACTTTTTCCTGTGATTTTTACTAGTTTCTTCTTTTCATATAACTTTTTCTGCTCTTTTACCTACTTTTTTCATGGAAAATCTGATTATTTTCTCAATATTTTTATATTATATATATATACATACTGCGCTGAAACCCGCATTTCCTGAACTACTATGAACGTTTTTGATCTTTAACCGACTTTTTCCTGTGATTTTTACTAGTTTCTTCTTTTCATGTAACTTTTTCTGCTCTTTTACCTACTTTTTTCATGGAAGCTCTTTTACCTACTTTTTTCATGGAAAATCTGATTATTTTCTCAATATTTTTATATTATATATATATATACTGCGCCGAAACCCGCATTTCCTGAACTACTATGAAAGTTTTTGATCTTTAACCGACTTTTTCCTGTGATTTTTACTAGTTTCTTCTTTTCATATAACTTTTTCTGCTCTTTTACCTACTTTTTTCATGGAAAATCTGATTATTTTCTCAATATTTTTATATTATATATATATATATTCTGCGCTGAAACCCGCATTTCCTGAACTACTATGAAAGTTTTTGATCTTTAACCGACTTTTTCCTGTGATTTTTACTAGTTTCTTCTTTTCATATAACTTTTTTTGCTCTTTTACCTACTTTTTTCATGGAAAATCTGATTATTTTCTCAATATTTTTATATTATATATATATATATATACTGCGTTTACACCCGCATTTCCTGAACTACTATGAACGTTTTTGATCTTTAACCGACTTTTTCCTGTGATTTTTACTAGTTTCTTCTTTTCATATAACTTTTTCTGCTCTTTTACCTACTTTTTTCATGGAAAATCTGATTATTTTCTCAATATTTTTATATTATATATATTCATACATACTGCGCTGAAACCCGCATTTCCTGAACTACTATGAAAGTTTTTGATCTTTAACCGACTTTTTCCTGTGATTTTTACTAGTTTCTTCTTTTCATATAACTTTTTCTGCTCTTTTACCTACTTTTTTCATGGAAAATCTGATTATTTTCTCAATATTTTTATATTATATATATATATATACATACAGCGCTGAAACCCGCATTTCCTGAACTACTATGAAAGTTTTTGATCTTTAACCGACTTTTTCCTGTGATTTTTACTAGTTTCTTCTATTCATATAACTTTTTCTGCCTCTTTTACCTACTTTCTTCATGGAAAATCTGATTATTTTCTCAATATTTTTATATTATATATATTATATACATACTGCGCTGAAGCCCGCATTTTCTGAACTACTATGAAAGTTTTTGATCTTTAACCGACTTTTCCCTGTGATTATTACTAGTTTCTTCTTTTCATATAACTTTTTCTGCTCTTTACCTACTTTTTTCATGGAAAATCTGATTATTTTCTCAATATTTTTATATTATATATATATATACACATACTGCGCTGAAACCCGCATTTCCTGAACTACTATGAACGTTTTTGATCTTTAACCGACTTTTTCCTGTGATTTTTACTAGTTTCTTCTTTTCATATAACTTTTTTCTGCTCTTTACCTACTTTTTTCATGGAAAATCTGATTATTTTCTCAATATTTTTATATTATATATATATATATGCATACTGCGCTGAAACCCGCATTTCCTGAACTACTATGAAAGTTTTTGATCTCTAACCGACTTTTTCCTGTGATTCTTACTAGTTTCTTCTTTTCATATAACTTTTTCTGCATTTCCTGAACTACTATGAAAGTTTTTGATCTTTAACCGACTTTTTCCTGTGATTTTTACTAGTTTCTTCTTTTCATATAACTTTTCTGCTCTTTTACCTACTTTTTTCATGGAAAATCTGATTATTTTCTCAATATTTTTTATATTATATATATATACATACTGCGCTGAAACCCGCATTTCCTGAACTACTATGAACGTTTTTGATCTTTAACCGACTTTTTAATGTGATTTTTACTAGTTTCTTCTTTTCATGTAACTTTTTCTGCTCTTTTACCTACTTTTTTCATGGAAAATCTGATTATTTTCTCAATATTTTTATTATATATATATATATAATATACTGCGCCGAAACCCGCATTTCCTGAACTACTATGAAAGTTTTTGATCTTTAACCGACTTTTTCCTGTGATTTTTACTAGTTTCTTCTTTTCATATAACTTTTTCTGCTCTTTTACCTACTTTTTTCATGGAAAATCTGATTATTTTCTCAATATTTTTATCTTATATATATATATATTCTGCGCTGAAACCCGCATTTCCTGAACTACTATGAAAGTTTTTGATCTTTAACCGACTTTTTCCTGTGATTTTACTAGTTTCTTCTTTTCATATAACTTTTTTTTGCTCTTTTACCTACTTTTTTCATGGAAAATCTGATTATTTTCTCAATATTTTTATATTATATATATATATATATATACTGCGTTTACACCCGCATTTCCTGAACTACTATGAACGTTTTTGATCTTTAACCGACTTTTTCCTGTGATTTTTACTAGTTTCTTCTTTTCATATAACTTTTTCTGCTCTTTTACCTACTTTTTTCATGGAAAATCTGATTATTTTCTCAATATTTTTATATTATATGTATATATACATACTGCGCTGAAACCCGCATATCCTGAACTACTATGAAAGTTTTTGATCTTTAACCGACTTTTTCCTGTGATTTTTACTAGTTTCTTCTTTTCATATAACTTTTTCTGCTCTTTTACCTACTTTTTTCATGGAAAATCTGATTATTTTCTCAATATTTTTATATTATATATATATATATACATACAGCGCTGAAACCCGCATCTCCTGAACTACTATGAAAGTTTTTGATCTTTAACCGACTTTTTCCTGTGATTTTTACTAGTTTCTTCTATTCATATAACTTTTTCTGCTCTTTTACCTACTTTCTTCATGGAAAATCTGATTATTTTCTCAATATTTTTATATTATATATATATATACATACTGCGCTGAAACCCGCATTTCCTGAACTACTATGAAAGTTTTTGATCTTTAACCGACTTTTCCCTGTGATTATTACTAGTTTCTTCTTTTCATATAACTTTTTCTGCTCTTTTACCTACTTTTTTCATGGAAAATCTGATTATTTTCTCAATATTTTTATATTATATATATATATACACATACTGCGCTGAAACCCGCATTTCCTGAACTACTATGAACGTTTTTGATCTTTAACCGACTTTTTCCTGTGATTTTTACTAGTTTCTTCTTTTCATATAACTTTTTCTGCTCTTTTACCTACTTTTTTCATGGAAAATCTGATTATTTTCTCAATATTTTTATATTATATATATATATGCATACTGCGCTGAAACCCGCATTTCCTGAACTTCTATGAAAGTTTTTGATCTTTAACCGACTTTTTCCTGTGATTCTTACTAGTTTCTTCTTTTCATATAACTTTTTCTGCATTTCCTGAACTACTATGAAAGTTTTTGATCTTTAACCGACTTTTTCCTGTGATTTTTACTAGTTTCTTCTTTTCATATAACTTTTTCTGCTCTTTTACCTACTTTTTTCATGGAAAATCTGATTATTTTCTCAATATTTTTATATTATATATATATACATACTGCGCTGAACCCGCATTTCCTGAACTACTATGAACGTTTTTGATCTTTAACCGACTTTTTCCTGTGATTTTTACTAGTTTCTTCTTTTCATGTAACTTTTTCTGCTCTTTTACCTACTTTTTTCATGGAAAATCTGATTATTTTCTCAATATTTTTATATTATATATATATATATATACTGCGCCGAAACCCGCATTTCCTGAACTACTATGAAAGTTTTTGATCTTTAACCGACTTTTTCCTGTGATTTTTACTAGTTTCTTCTTTTCATATAACTTTTTCTGCTCTTTTACCTACTTTTTTCATGGAAAATCTGATTATTTTCTCAATATTTTTATATTATACTGCTTTTTTTATATATATATATACTGCGCTTAAACCCGCATTTCCTGAACTACTATGAACGTTTTTGATCTTGAACCGACTTTTTCCTGTGATTTTTACTAGTTTCTTCTTTTCATATAACTTTTTCTGCTCTTTTACCTACTTTTTTCATGGAAAATCTAAATATTTTCTCAATATATTTATATTATATATATATATATATATATATACTGCGCTAAACCCGCATTTCCTGAACTACTATAAAAGTTTTTGATCTTTAACCGACTTTTTCCTGTGATTTTTACTAGTTTCTTCTTTTCATATAACTTTTTCTGCTCTTTTACCTACTTTTTTCATGGAAAATCTGATTATTTTCTCAATATTTTTACATTATATATATATATATATATATATATACTGCGCTAAACCCGCATTTCCTGAACTACTATGAAAGTTTTTCATCTTTAACCAAGTTTTTCCTGTGATTTTTACTAGTTTCTTCTTTTCATATAACTATTTCTGCTCTTTTACATACTTTTTTCATGGAAAATCTGATTATTTTCTCAATATTTTTATATTTTATATATATACATACTGCGCTGAAACCCGCATTTCCTGAACTACTATGAACGTTTTTGATCTTTAACCGACTTTTTCCTGTGATTTTTACTAGTTTCTTCTTTTCATATAACTTTTTCTGCTCTTTTACCTACTTTTTTCATGGAAAATCTGATTATTTTCTCAATATTTTTATATTATATATATATATACACATATTTCCTGAACTATTATGAACGTTTTTGATCTTTAACCGACTTTTTCCTGTGATTTTTACTAGTTTCTTCTTTTCATATAACTTTTTCTGCTCTTTTACCTACTTTTTTCATGGAAAATCTGATTATTTTCTCAATATTTTTATATTATATATATATATATACATACTGCGCTGAAACCCGCATTTCCTGAACTACTATGAAAGTTTTTGATCTTTAACCGACTTTTTCCTGTGATTTTTACTTGTTTCTTCTTTTCATATAACTTTTTCTGCATTTCCTGAACTACTATGAAAGTTTTTGATCTTTAACCGACTTTTTCCTGTGATTTTTACTAGTTTCTTCCTTTAATATAACTTTTTCTGCTCTCTTACCTACTTTTTTCATGGAAAATCTGATTATTTTCTCAATATTTTTATATTATATATATATATACATACTGCGCTGAAACCCGCATTTCCTGAACTACTATGGAAGTTTTTGATCTTTAACCGACTTTTTCCTGTGATTTTTACTAGTTTCTTCTTTTCATATAACTTTTTCTGCTCTTTTACCTACTTTTTTCATGGAAAATCTGATTATTTTCTCAATATACAATACTGCGCTGAAACCCGCATTTCCTGAACTACTATGAAAGTTTTTGTTCTTTAACCGACTTTTTCCTGTGATTTTTACTAGTTTCTTCTTTTCATATAACTTTTTCTGCTCTTTTACCTACTTTTTTCATGGAAAATCTGATTATTTTCTCAATATTTTTATATTATACTGCTATTTTTATATATATACTGCGCTTAAACCCGCATTTCCTGAACTACTATGAACGTTTTTGATCTTTAACCGACCTTTTCCTGTGATTTTACTAGTTTCTTCTTTTCATATAACTTTTTCTGCTCTTTTACCTACTTTTTTCATGGAAAATCTGATTATTTTCTCAATATTTTTATATTATATATATATATATATATAGAGGGCATGGGCCTGTGCATCCAGGGCAAAGTTGTTGATTGCCCTCAACTTGGCGAGATGCCAGCAACGATCCCTGTAAATGCACAGGTCAAGTTGACATACAGCCTCCCCGCGGCGCCCTATGGATAACCTCTACTGCAGCCGCTTAGAGGTGAACCAATGTATGCAGCGACCCCTTGTCCGGGGGTTTAAACCAGGACCCGGTCCTCCAGGTTCGGGGGTTTCGCGTGGGGTTAACTTCCCCACCGTGTAAAACTCGCAATAGTTCAGAGACGGCAACAAGCCTCGGATACGGATGACCCTACTGCTGACGACCATAGACAACGAAATAAGGACAACGATTTTCGGTTCTGCACGTGGAATGTGAGGTCACTGAACAGACCACGTGCAGCCGATGAACTTGCGGAGGCCCTAGAAGCCTATAAGGCTGACATCACCGCCATCCAAGAGGTGCGATGGGATGGGCCGGGCAAAAAGAGGATGAAAAACTGCGATATATACTACGGCGATTGCTACAAAGAGCGAAGGCAGCGCTTGTTTGGATGCGGTTTTGTTGTTCGAGGCAGACTTAGGCAAGAAGTCTTAAGCTTTAGATACATAAGCGAACGCCTCACAACAATCCGCATCAAGGCAACATTCGGCAACATCAGCCTAATTTGCGCCCACGCCCCAACGGAGGACAAAGACGATGATAGCAAGGATGACTTCTATGATCTCCTAGAAAGGACATACGATCAATGCCCCAGCTACGACACCAAGATCGTTCTAGGAGATTTTAATGCAAAGCTGGGCAAGGAAGAAATCTTTGCTAGAGTCGTCGGTAAACACAGCGTACACGACAACACGTCCGACAATGGACTCAGGCTGTTGGACTTTGTGACGGGGCGAAACCTCACTGTAGCCAGCACGCGGTTCCCTCACCTCAACATTCACAAAGGGACCTGGCGGTCCCCTGATCAATCAACCGTCAACCAGATTGATCACATTGCGATCGACGTCAGACACTCCTCCTGTGTCCTCGATGTCCGAACGTTCCGAGGTGCCAACATCGACTCGGATCATTACCTTGTTGTAGCCAAGGTCAGAACTCGGATATCGATTGTACAACGGAGTAGAGCAAGACCAAAACAGTTTGACGTTGGAAAGCTACAATCGCAATCGACCGCTGGGAACTTCTCCGATCGAGTCTCCCTGAAGCTCTCAGAGAGTCCAACCCTGCCAGGCGAAACAATCGACGAACACTGGAACCGTTGTCAAAACGCCATTAGAGAAGCTGCCTCTGATGTGCTGGGTTTTAAAATGCCACCTAGAAAAAACCCATGGTTTGACAACGAGTGTCGGCAGGCGCATTCAGCGAAGCTAGCAGCATATAAGGCGACGCTGGATAGAAGGACGAGAGCGGTTCGTGAGCTCTACGAACTTAAAAGAAGGGAAGAGCACCGGCTTCTCAAAAAGAAAAAGAAGGAGCATGAGAAGCGCGCGATCGAGGTCCGAAAGTTTTACCAGCGGGTGAAACAACTATCCAAAGGGTACAAACATCGGACAGAAGCCTGTCGGAACGAAGAGGGGCAACTCGTAGTAGAGTCGCAGTCGATACTGAGAATCTGGAAGGATCACTTCTGCAGACTGTTAAACGGCGAAGAGGACACCAATACCGCTGTCAGGCAGAATGTTCCACTCCACGCAATGGACGACGATAGAAGAGAATTCCGTCCCCCCGATCTAGACGAAGTCAAGGTAGCGATATCGAGACTGAAGTCGAACAAAGCTGCTGGAGCGGATGGATTGTCCGCGGAACTGTTTAAGGCAGCTGGAGATGATCTGGTTGGGCGCATGCACCAGCTCGTCTGTAGGATATGGTCGGAGGAAAGCATGCCCGACGAGTGGAATCTTAGTATCGTTTGCCCGATCCACAAGAAAGGAGACCCCTTTGACTGCGCCAACTATCGGGGGATAAGTCTCCTTAACATCGCCTACAAAATCTTCTCTGCCGTTCTGTGTGAGCGCCTGAAACCATTCGTCAACAACCTGATAGGTCCTTATCAGTGCGGTTTCAGGCCTGGGAAGTCCACTATCGATCAAATTTTCACATTACGGCAGATCCTCGAAAAAACCCAAGAGATGCAGATCGACACCCACCACCTATTTGTCGACTTTAAGGCCGCATATGACAGTGTGCATAGAGACGAGCTATACAACGCCATGTCTAGTTTTGACATCCCTGCCAAACTCGTCAGATTGTGCAGGATGACGATGGAGAACTCTCGCTGCTCCATCAAGGTCGGTAACGAACTCACCGAGACCTTCAATGTCAAAAAAGCTTTTAGGCAAGGCGACGCGCTGTCATGTGACTTCTTCAACATCGTGTTGGAGAAGATCGTGCGAAACTCACACGCCAACACTAGAGGCACGATCTTCCAGAAGTCCGTTCAACTGCTAGCATACGCGGACGATATTGACGTGATTGGCCGAACTCAGCGAGCCGTCAATGAAGCGTTTGCTTGTATTGAGACGGAGGCGGCGAAAATGGGTTTAGCGGTGAATGAGGGCAAAACAAAGTATATGCTGTCATCAAGAAAGGACACACAACATCGACGAATCGGTCAGAACGTCACCATAGGCAGCTACAACTTCGAGGTAGTGAAGGACTTCGTCTACCTTGGCTCCCAAGTAAATAGTGCGAACAACATCAGTACTGAGATTAAACGCAGAATAACTCTTGCCAACCGCTGTTTCTTTGGGCTCAAGAGGCAATTGAGTAGTCGAGCCCTCTCTCGAAAGACCAAGCTCACCTTATATAAGACCTTGATCATCCCTGTCCTGCTGTATGGCGCGGAAGCTTGGACTATCTCAAGAGCGGATGAAGACGCACTTGGTCTCTTCGAGAGAAAAGTTCTGCGTTCAATCTTCGGTCCTGTTTGCGTTGAAGGTTCTTGGAGAAGGAGATTCAACCACGAACTGTACGGGCTGTACAGCGACATGAGTCTAGTCAGGCGTCTACGGATTCAACGCCTAAGATGGCTAGGCCATGTAGAGCGCATGGACAACACTGCTCCAGCCCGAAGAGTCTTCGACTCCGAGCCAGTGGGACAACGCAATAGAGGACGACCACGAACCCGATGGCGCACTCAAGTGGAAAAAGACCTCAACCAACTTGGAGTGCGAAATTGGAGGCAGCTGGCTAAAGAACGTGCCAGCTGGAGAGGATTGTTGACCGCGGCCCAGGTTCACCCCGGACTGTAGCGCCACAAGAAGAAGAAGAAGAATATATACATATATACTGCGCTAAACCCGCATTTCCTGAACTACTATGAAAGTTTTTCATTTTTAACCAACTTTTTGCTGTGATTTTTACTAGTTTCTTCTTTTCATATAACTTTTTCTGCTCTTTTACCTACATTTTTCATGGAAAATCTGATTATTTTAACCGACTTTTTCCTGTGATTTTTACTAGTTTCTTCTTTTCATATAACTTTTTCTGCTCTTTTACCTACTTTTTTCATGGAAAATCTGATTATTTTCTCAATATTTTTATATTATATATATATATATACATACTGCGCTGAAACCCGCATTTCCTGAACTACTATGAACGTTTTTGATCTTTAACCGACTTTTTCCTGTGATTTTTACTAGTTTCTTCTTTTCATATAACTTTTTCTGCTCTTTTACCTACTTTTTTCATGGAAAATCTGATTATTTTCTCAATATTTGTATATTATATATATATATATACTGCGCTAAACCCGCATTTCCTGAACTACTATGAAAGTTTTTCATCTTTAACCAACTTTTTCCTGTGATTGTTACTAGTTTCTTCTTTTCATATAACTTTTTCTGCTCTTTTACCTACATTTGTCATGGAAAATCTGATTATTTTCTCAATATTTTTATATTATATATATATATATGCATACTGCGCTGAAACCCGCATTTCCTGAACTACTATGAAAGTTTTTGATCTTTAACCGACTTTTTCCTGTGATTCTTACTAGTTTCTTCTTTTCATATAACTTTTTCTGCATTTCCTGAACTACTATGAAAGTTTTTGATCTTTAACCGACTTTTTCCTGTGATTTTTACTAGTTTCTTCTTTTCATATAACTTTTTCTGCTCTTTTACCTACTTTTTTCATGGAAAATCTGATTATTTTCTCAATATTTTTATATTATATATATATACATACTGCGCTGAAACCCGCATTTCCTGAACTACTATGAACGTTTTTAATCTTTAACCGACTTTTTCCTGTGATTTTTACTAGTTTCTTCTTTTCATGTAACTTTTTCTGCTCTTCTACCTACTTTTTTCATGGAAAATCTGATTATTTTCTCAATATTTTTACATTATATATATATATATATATATACTGCGCTAAACCCGCATTTCCTGAACTACTATGAAAGTTTTTCATCTTTAACCAACTTTTTCCTGTGATTGTTACTAGTTTCTTCTTTTCATATAACTTTTTCTGCTCTTTTACATACTTTTTTCATGGAAAATCTGATTATTTTCTCAATATTTTTATATTATATATATATACATACTGCGCTGAAACCCGCATTTCCTGAACTACTATGAACGTTTTTAATCTTTAACCGACTTTTTCCTGTGATTTTTACTAGTTTCTTCTTTTCATGTAACTTTTTCTGCTCTTCTACCTACTTTTTTCATGGAAAATCTGATTATTTTCTCAATATATTTATATTATATATATATATATATATATATACTGCGCTAAACCCGCATTTCCTGAACTACTATAAAAGTTTTTGATCTTTAACCTACTTTTTCCTGTGATTTTTACTAGTTTCTTCTTTTCATATAACTTTTTTGCTCTTTTACCTACTTTTTTCATGGAAAATCTGATTATTTTCTCAATATTTTTATATTATATATATATATATATACATACTGCGCTGAAACCCGCATTTCCTGAACTACTATGAAAGTTTTTGATCTTTAACCGACTTTTTCCTGTGATTTTTACTAGTTTCTTCTTTTCATATAACTTTTTCTGCTCTTTTACCTACTTTTTTCATGGAAAATCTGATTATTTTCTCAATATTTTTATATTATACTGCTTTTTTTATATATATATACTGCGCTTAAACCCGCATTTCCTGAACTACTATGAACGTTTTTGATCTTTAACCGACTTTTTCCTGTGATTTTTACTAGTTTCTTCTTTTCATATAACTTTTTCTGCTCTTTTACCTACTTTTTTCATGGAAAATCTGATTATTTTCTCAATATATTTATATTATATATATATATATATATATACTGCGCTAAACCCGCATTTCCTGAACTACTATAAAAGTTTTTGATCTTTAACCGACTTTTTCCTGTGATTTTTACTAGTTTCTTCTTTTCATATAACTTTTTCTGCTCTTTTACCTACTTTTTTCATGGAAAATCTGATTATTTTCTCAATATTTTTACATTATATATATATATATATATATACTGCGCTAAACCCGCATTTCCTGAACTACTATGAAAGTTTTTCATCTTTAACCAACTTTTTCCTGTGATTGTTACTAGTTTCTTCTTTTCATATAACTTTTTCTGCTCTTTTACATACTTTTTTCATGGAAAATCTGATTATTTTCTCAATATTTTTATATTTTATATATATACATACTGCGCTGAAACCCGCATTTCCTGAACTACTATGAACGTTTTTGATCTTTAACCGACTTTTTCCTGTGATTTTTACTAGTTTCTTCTTTTCATATAACTTTTTCTGCTCTTTTACCTACTTTTTTCATGGAAAATCTGATTATTTTCTCAATATTTATATATTATATATATATATACACATATTTCCTGAA
Source organism: Eristalis arbustorum (assembly GCA_916610145.1). NCBI lineage: Eukaryota > Metazoa > Arthropoda > Insecta > Diptera > Syrphidae > Eristalis > Eristalis arbustorum. Next base: position 20,640 of record CAKAIZ010000413.1, on the reverse strand, counting down.
CTACTATGAACGTTTTTGATCTTTAACCGACTTTTTCCTGTGATTTTTACTAGTTTCTTCTTTTCATATAACTTTTTCTGCTCTTTTACCTACTTTTTTCATGGAAAATCTGATTATTTTCTCAATATTTTTATATTATATATATATGTATACATACTGCGCTGAAACCCGCATTTCCTGAACTACTATGAAAGTTTTTGATCTTTAACCGACTTTTTCCTGTGATTTTTACTAGTTTCTTCTTTTCATATAACTTTTTCTGCATTTCCTGAACTACTATGAAAGTTTTTGATCTTTAACCGACTTTTTCCTGTGATTTTTACTAGTTTCTTCTTTTAATATAACTTTTTCTGCTCTCTTACCTACTTTTTTCATGGAAAATCTGATTATTTTCTCAATATTTTTATATTATATATATATATACATACTGCGCTGAAACCCGCATTTCCTGAACTACTATGGAAGTTTTTGATCTTTAACCGACTTTTTCCTGTGATTTTTACTAGTTTCTTCTTTTCATATAACTTTTTCTGCTCTTTTACCTACTTTTTTCATGGAAAATCTGATTATTTTCTCAATATACAATACTGCGCTGAAACCCGCATTTCCTGAACTACTATGAAAGTTTTTGTTCTTTAACCGACTTTTTCCTGTGATTTTTACTAGTTTCTTCTTTTCATATAACTTTTTCTGCTCTTTTACCTACTTTTTTCATGGAAAATCTGATTATTTTCTCAATATTTTTATATTATACTGCTATTTTTATATATATACTGCGCTTAAACCCGCATTTCCTGAACTACTATGAACGTTTTTGATCTTTAACCGACCTTTTCCTGTGATTTTACTAGTTTCTTCTTTTCATATAACTTTTTTCTGCTCTTTTACCTACTTTTTTCATGGAAAATCTGATTATTTTCTCAATATTATTATATAATATATAATATATATACTGAGCCGAAACCCGCATTTACTGAACTACTATGAAAGTTTTTGATCTTTAACCGACTTTTTCCTGTGATTTTTACTAGTTTCTTCTTTTCATATAACTTTTTCTGCTCTTTTACCTACTTTTTTCATGGAAAATCTGATTATTTTCTCAATATTTTATATTATATATATATATATATATATACATACTGCGCTGAAACCCGCATTTCCTGAACTACTATGAACGTTTTTGATCTTTAACCGACTTTTTCCTGTGATTTTTACTAGTTTCTTCTTTTCATATAACTTTTTCTGCTCTTTTACCTACTTTTTTCATGGAAAATCTGATTATTTTCTCAATATTTTTATATTATATATATATACCTACTGCGCTGAAACCCGCATTTCCTGAATTACTATGAACGTTTTTGATCTTTAACCGACTTTTTCCTGTGATTTTTACTAGTTTCTTCTTTTCATATAACTTTTTCTGCTCTTTTACCTACTTTTTTCATGGAAAATCTGATTATTTTATCAATATTTTTATATTATATATATATATATATATACTGCGCTAAACCCGCATTTCCTGAACTACTATGAAAGTTTTTCATTTTTAACCGACTTTTTCCTGTGATTTTTACTAGTTTCTTCTTTTCATATAACTTTTTCTGCTCTTTTACCTACTTTTTTCATGGAAAATCTGATTATTTTCTCAATATTTTTATATTATATATATATATATACATACTGCGCTGAAACCCGCATTTCCTGAACTACTATGAACGTTTTTGATCTTTAACCGACTTTTCCTGTGATTTTTACTAGTTTCTTCTTTTCATATAACTTTTTCTGCTCTTTTACCTACTTTTTTCATGGAAAATCTGATTATTTTCTCAATATTTTTATATTATATATATATATATATACTGCGCCGAAACCCGCATTTCCTGAACTACTATGAAAGTTTTTATTCTTTAACCGACTTTTTCCTGTGATTTTTACTAGTTTCTTCTTTTCATATAACTTTTTCTGCTCTTTTACCTACTTTTTTCATGGAAAATCTGATTATTTTCTCAATATTTGTATATTATATATATATATATACTGCGCTAAACCCGCATTTCCTGAACTACTATGAAAGTTTTTCATTTTTAACCAACTTTTTCCTGTGATTTTTACTAGTTTCTTCTTTTCATATAACTTTTTCTGCTCTTTTACCTACATTTGTCATGGAAAATCTGATTATTTTCTCAATATTTTTATATTATATATATATATACTGCGCTGAAACCCGCATTTCCTGAACTACTATGAAAGTTTTTGATCTTTAACCGACTTTTTCCTGTGATTTTTACTAGTTTCTTCTTTTCATATAACGTTTTTGCTCTTTTACCTACTTTTTTCATGGAAAATCTGATTATTTTCTCAATATTTTTATATTATATATATATGTATACATACTGCGCTGAAACCCGCATTTCCTGAACTACTATGAACGTTTTTGATCTTTAACCGACTTTTTCCTGTGATTTTTACTAGTTTCTTCTTTTCATATAACTTTTTCTGCTCTTTTACCTACTTTTTTCATGGAAAATCTGATTATTTTCTCAATATTTATATATTATATATATATATACACATATTTCCTGAACTACTATGAACGTTTTTGATCTTTAACCGACTTTTTCCTGTGATTTTTACTAGTTTCTTCTTTTCATATAACTTTTTCTGCTCTTTTACCTACTTTTTTCATGGAAAATCTGATTATTTTCTCAATATTTTTATATTATATATATATGTATACATACTGCGCTGAAACCCGCATTTCCTGAACTACTATGAAAGTTTTTGATCTTTAACCGACTTTTTCCTGTGATTTTTACTAGTTTCTTCTTTTCATATAACTTTTTCTGCATTTCCTGAACTACTATGAAAGTTTTTTGATCTTTAACCGACTTTTTCCTGTGATTTTTACTAGTTTCTTCTTTAATATAACTTTTTCTGCTCTCTTACCTACTTTTTTCATGGAAAATCTGATTATTTTCTCAATATTTTTATATTATATATATATATACATACTGCGCTGAAACCCGCATTTCCTGAACTACTATGGAAGTTTTTGATCTTTAACCGACTTTTTCCTGTGATTTTTACTAGTTTCTTCTTTTCATATAACTTTTTCTGCTCTTTTACCTACTTTTTTCATGGAAAATCTGATTATTTTCTCAATATACAATACTGCGCTGAAACCCGCATTTCCTGAACTACTATGAAAGTTTTTGTTCTTTAACCGACTTTTTCCTGTGATTTTTACTAGTTTCTTCTTTTCATATAACTTTTTCTGGTCTTTTACCTACTTTTTTCATGGAAAATCTGATTATTTTCTCAATATTTTTATATTATACTGCTATTTTTATATATATACTGCGCTTAAAACCCGCATTTCCTGAACTACTATGAACGTTTTTTATCTTTAACCGACCTTTTCCTGTGATTTTACTAGTTTCTTCTTTTCATATAACTTTTTCTGCTCTTTTACCTACTTTTTTCATGGAAAATCTGATTATTTTCTCAATATTATTATATAATATATAATATATATACTGCGCCGAAACCCGCATTTCCTGAACTACTATGAAAGTTTTTGATCTTTAACCGACTTTTTCCTGTGATTTTTACTAGTTTCTTCTTTTCATATAACTTTTTCTGCTCTTTTACCTACTTTTTTCATGGAAAATCTGATTATTTTCTCAATATTTTTATATTATATATATATATATATATATACATACTGCGCTGAAACCCGCATTTCCTGAACTACTATGAACGTTTTTGATCTTTAACCGACTTTTTCCTGTGATTTTTACTAGTTTCTTCTTTTCATATAACTTTTTCTGCTCTTTTACCTACTTTTTTCATGGAAAATCTGATTATTTTCTCAATATTTTTATATTATATATATATACCTACTGCGCTGAAACCCGCATTTCCTGAATTACTATGAACGTTTTTGATCTTTAACCGACTTTTTCCTGTGATTTTTACTAGTTTCTTCTTTTCATATAACTTTTTCTGCTCTTTTACCTACTTTTTTCATGGAAAATCTGATTATTTTATCAATATTTTTATATTATATATATATATATATATACTGCGCTAAACCCGCATTTCCTGAACTACTATGAAAGTTTTTCATTTTTAACCGACTTTTTCCTGTGATTTTTACTAGTTTCTTCTTTTCATATAACTTTTTCTGCTCTTTTACCTACTTTTTTCATGGAAAATCTGATTATTTTCTCAATACTTTTATATTATATATATATATATACATACTGCGCTGAAACCCGCATTTCCTGAACTACTATGAACGTTTTTGATCTTTAACCGACTTTTTCCTGTGATTTTTACTAGTTTCTTCTTTTCATATAACTTTTTCTGCTCTTTTACCTACTTTTTTCATGGAAAATCTGATTATTTTCTCAATATTTTTATATTATATATATATATATATACTGCGCCGAAACCCGCATTTCCTGAACTACTATGAAAGTTTTTATTCTTTAACCGACTTTTTCCTGTGATTTTTACTAGTTTCTTCTTTTCATATAACTTTTTCTGCTCTTTTACCTACTTTTTTCATGGAAAATCTGATTATTTTCTCAATATTTGTATATTATATATATATATATACTGCGCTAAACCCCGCATTTCCTGAACTACTATGAAAGTTTTTCATTTTTAACCAACTTTTTCCTGTGATTTTTACTAGTTTCTTCTTTTCATATAACTTTTTCTGCTCTTTTACCTACATTTGTCATGGAAAATCTGATTATTTTCTCAATAGTTTTATATTATATATATATATATACTGCGCTGAAACCCGCATTTCCTGAACTACTATGAAAGTTTTTGATCTTTAACCGACTTTTTCCTGTGATTTTTACTAGTTTCTTCTTTTCATATAACGTTTTTTGCTCTTTTACCTACTTTTTTCATGGAAAATCTGATTATTTTCTCAATATTTTTATATTATATATATATATACATACTGCGCTGAAACCCGCATTTCCTGAACTACTATGAAAGTTTTTGATCTTTAACCGACTTTTTCCTGTGATTTTTACTAGTTTCTTCTTTTCATATAACTTTTTCTGCTCTTTTACCTACTTTTTTCATGGAAAATCTGATTATTTTCTCAATATTTTTATATTATACTGCTTTTTTTATATATATATATACTGCTCTTAAACCCGCATTTCCTGAACTACTATGAACGTTTTTGATCTTTAACCGACTTTTTCCTGTGATTTTTACTAGTTTCTTCTTTTCATATAACTTTTTCTGCTCTTTTACCTACTTTTTTCATGGAAAATCTGATTATTTTCTCAATATTTTTATATTATATATATATATATATATATATATATACTGCGCTAAACCCGCATTTCCTGAACTACTATTAAAGTTTTTGATCTTTAACCGACTTTTTCCTGTGATTTTTACTAGTTTCTTCTTTTCATATAACTTTTTCTGCTCTTTTACCTACTTTTTTCATGGAAAATCTGATTATTTTCTCAATATTTTTACATTATATATATATATATACTGCGCTAAACCCGCATTTCCTGAACTACTATGAAAGTTTTTCATCTTTAACCAACTTTTTCCTGTGATTTTTACTAGTTTCTTCTTTTCATATAACTTTTTCTGCTCTTTTACCTACTTTTTTCATGGAAAATCTGATTATTTTCTCAATATTTTTATATTATATATATATACATACTGCGCTGAAACCCGCATTTCCTGAACTACTGTGAACGTTTTTGATCTTTTACCGACTTTTTCCTGTGATTTTTACTAGTTTCTTCTTTTCATATAACTTTTTCTGCTCTTTTACCTACTTTTTTCATGGAAAATCTGATTATTTTCTCAATATTTTTATATTATATATATATATATACATACTGCGCTGAAACCCGCATTTCCTGAACTACTATGAAAGTTTTTGATCTTTAACCGACTTTTTCCTGTGATTTTTACTAGTTTCTTCTTTTCATATAACTTTTTCTGCATTTCCTGAACTACTATGAAAGTTTTTGATCTTTAACCGACTTTTTCCTGTGATTTTTACTAGTTTCTTCTTTTCATATAACTTTTTCTGCTCTTTTACCTACTTTTTTCATGGAAAATCTGATTATTTTCTCAATATTTTTATATTATATATATATACATACTGTGCTGAAACCCGCATTTCCTGAACTACTATGAACGTTTTTGATCTTTAACCGACTTTTTCCTGTGATTTTTACTAGTTTCTTCTTTTCATATAACTTTTTCTGATCTTTTACCTACTTTTTTCATGGAAAATCTGATTATTTTCTCAATATTTTTATATTATATATATATATACACATATTTCCTGAAGTACTATGAACGTTTTTGATCCTTAACCGACTTTTTCCTGTGATTTTTACTAGTTTCTTCTTTTCATATAACTTTTTCTGCTCTTTTACCTACTTTTTTCATGGAAAATCTAATTATTTTCTCAATATTTTTATATTATATATATATATATATATATACTGCGCTGAAACCCGCATTTCCTGAACTACTATGAAAGTTTTTGATCTTTAACCGACTTTTTCCTGTGATTTTTACTAGTTTCTTCTTTTCATATAACTTTTTCTGCATTTCCTGAACTACTATGAAAGTTTTTGATCTTTAACCGACTTTTTCCTGTGATTTTTACTAGTTTCTTCTTTTCATATAACTTTTTCTGCTCTTTTACCTACTTTTTTCATGGAAAATCTGATTATTTTCTCAATATTTTTATATTATATATATATACATACTGTGCTGAAACCCGCATTTCCTGAACTACTATGAACGTTTTTGATCTTTAACCGACTTTTTCCTGTGATTTTTACTAGTTTCTTCTTTTCATATAACTTTTTCTGATCTTTTACCTACTTTTTTCATGGAAAATCTGATTATTTTCTCAATATTTTTATATTATATATATATATACATACTGCGCTGAAACCCGCATTTCCTGAACTACTATGAACGTTTTTGATCTTTAACCGACTTTTTCCTGTGATTTTTACTAGTTTCTTCTTTTTATATAACTTTTTCTGCTCTTTTACCTACTTTTTTCATGGAAAATCTGATTATTTTCTCAATATTTTTATATTATATATATATATATATATACTGCGCCGAAACCCGCATTTCCTGAACTACTATGAAAGTTTTTGATCTTTAACCGACTTTTTCCTGTGATTTTTACTAGTTTCTTCTTTTCATATAACTTTTTCTGCTCTTTTACCTACTTTTTTCATGGAAAATCCGATTATTTTCTCAATATTTTTATATTATATATATATATATATACTGCACTAAGCCCGCATTTCCTGAACTACTATGAAAGTTTTTCATCTTTAACCAACTTTTTCCTGTGATTTTTACTAGTTTCTTCTTTTCATATAACTTTTTCTGCTCTTTTACCTACATTTTTCATGGAAAATCTGATTATTTTCTCAATATTTTTATATTACATATATATATATACTGCGCTGAAACCCGCATTTCCTGAACTACTATGAAAGTTTTTGATCTTTAACCGACTTTTTCCTGTGATTTTTACTAGTTTCTTCTTTTCATATAACTTTTTCTGCTCTTTTACCTACTTTTTTCATGGAAAATCTGATTATTTTCTCAATATTTTTATATTATATATATATATACATACTGCGCTGAAACCCGCATTTCCTGAACTACTATGAACGTTTTTGATCTTTAACCGACTTTTTCCTGTGATTTTTACTAGTTTCTTCTTTTCATATAACTTTTTCTGCTCTTTTACCTACTTTTTTCATGGAAAATCTGATTATTTTCTCAATATTTTTATATTATATATATATATATATACTGCGCTGAAACCCGCATTTCCTGAACTACTATGAACGTTTTTGATCTTTAACCGACTTTTTCCTGTGATTTTACTTTAATATTTTTATATTATACTGCTATTTTTATATATATACTGCGCTTAAACCCGCATTTCCTGAACTACTATGAACGTTTTTGATCTTTAACCGACTTTTTCCTGTGATTTTTACTAGTTTCTTCTTTTCATATAACTTTTTCTACTCTTTTACCTACTTTTTTCATGGAAAATCTGATTATTTTCTCAATATTTTTATATTATATATATATATATATACTGCGCCGAAACCCGCATTTCCTGAACAACTATGAACGTTTTTGATCTTTAACCGACTTTTTCCTGTGATTTTTACTAGTTTCTTCTTTTCATATAACTTTTTCTGCTCTTTTACCTACTTTTTTCATGGAAAATCCGATTATTTTCTCAATATTTTTATATTATATATATATATATATACTGCGCTAAGCCCGCATTTCCTGAACTACTATGAAAGTTTTTCATCTTTAACCAACTTTTTCCTGTGATTTTTACTAGTTTCTTCTTTTCATATAACTTTTTCTGCTCTTTTACCTACATTTTTCATGGAAAATCTGATTATTTTCTCAATATTTTTATATTACATATATATATATATACTGCGCTGAAACCCGCATTTCCTGAACTACTATGAAAGTTTTTGATCTTTAACCGACTTTTTCCTGTGATTTTTACTAGTTTCTTCTTTTCATATAACTTTTTCTGCTCTTTTACCTACTTTTTTCATGGAAAATCTGATTATTTTCTCAATATTTTTATATTATATATATATATATATACATACTGCGCTGAAACCCGCATTTCCTGAACTACTATGAACGTTTTTGATCTTTAACCGACTTTTTCCTGTGATTTTTACTAGTTTCTTCTTTTCATATAACTTTTTCTGCTCCTTTACCTACTTTTTTCATGGAAAATCTGATTATTTTCTCAATATTTTTATATTATATATATATATATATATACTGCGCCGAAACCCGCATTTCCTGAACTACTATGAAAGTTTTTGATCTTTAACCGACTTTTTCCTGTGATTTTTACTAGTTTCTTCTTTTCATATAACTTTTTCTGCTCTTTTACCTACTTTTTTCATGGAAAATCTGATTATTTTCTCAATATTTTTATATTATATATATATATATATATATATACTGCGCTAAACCCGCATATCCTGAACTACTATGAAAGTTTTTCATCTTTAACCAACTTTTTCCTGTGATTTTTACTAGTTTCTTCTTTTCATATAACTTTTTCTGCTCTTTTACCTACATTTTTCATGGAAAATCTGATTATTTTCTCAATATTTTTATATTACATATATATATATACTGCGCTGAAACCCGCATTTCCTGAACTACTATGAAAGTTTTTCATCTTTAACCTACTTTTTCCTGTGATTTTTACTAGTTTCTTCTTTTCATATAACTTTTTCTGCTCTTTTACCTACTTTTTTCATGGAAAATCTGATTATTTTCTCAATATTTTTACATTATATATATATATACATACTGCGCTTAAACCCGCATTTCCTGAACTACTATGAACGTTTTTGATCTTTAACCGACTTTTTCCTGTGATTTTACTAGTTTCTTCTTTTCATATAACTTTTTCTGCTCTTTTACCTACTTTTTTCATGGAAAATCTGATTATTTTCTCAATATTTTTATATTATATATATATATATACATACTGCGCTGAAACCCGCATTTCCTGAACTACTATGAACGTTTTTGATCTTTAACCGACTTTTTCCTGTGATTTTTACTAGTTTCTTCTTTTCATATAACTTTTTCTGCTCTTTTACCTACTTTTTTCTTGGAAAATCTGATTATTTTCTCAATATTTTTATATTATATATATATATACATACTGCGCTGAAACCCGCATTTCCTGAACTACTATGAAAGTTTTTGATCTTTAACCGACTTTTTTCTTGTGATTTTTACTAGTTTCTTCTTTTCATATAACTTTTTCTGCTCTTTTACCTACTTTTTTCATGGAAAATCTGATTATTTTCTCAATAGTTTTATATTATATATATATACATACTGCGCTGAAACCCGCATTTCCTGAACTACTATGAAAGTTTTTGATCTTAAACCGACTTTTGCCTGTGATTTTTACTAGTTTCTTCTTTTCATATAACTTTTTCTGCTCTTTTACCTACTTTTTTCCATGGAAAATCTGATTATTTTCTCAATATTTTTATATTATACTGCTATTTTTATATATATACTGCGCTTAAACCCGCATTTCCTGAACTACTATGAACGTTTTTGATCTTTAACCGACTTTTTCCTGTGATTTTTACTAGTTTCTTCTTTTCATATAACTTTTTCTGCTCTTTTACCTACTTTTTTCATGGAAAATCTGATTATTTTCTCAATATTTTTATATTATATATATATATACATACTGCGCTGAAACCCGCATTTCCTGAAGTACTATGAACGTTTTTGATCTCTAACCGACTTTTTCCTGTGATTTTTACTAGTTTCTTCTTTTCATATAACTTTTTCTGCTCTCTTACTTACTTTTTTCATGGAAAATCTGATTATTTTCTCAATATTTTTATATTATATATATATATATACATAGTGCGCTGAAACCCGCATTTCCTGAACTACTATGAAAGTTTTTGATCTTTAACCGACTTTTTCCTGTGATTTTTACTAGTTTCTTCTTTTCATATAACTTTTTCTGCTCTTTTACCTACTTTTTTCATGGAAAATCTGATTATTTTCTCAATATTTTTATATTATATATATATATATATACATACTGCGCTGAAACCCGCATTTCCTGAACTACTATGAAAGTTTTTGCTCTTTAACCGACTTTTTCCTGTGATTTTTACTAGTTTCTTCTTTTCATATAACTTTTTCTGCTCTTTTACCTACTTTTTTTAATGGAAAATCTGATTATTTTCTCAATATTTTTATATTATATATATATATATATATATACATACTGCGCTGAAACCCGCATATCCTGAACTACTATGAACGTTTTTGATCTTTAACCGACTTTTTCCTGTGATTTTTACTAGTTTCTTCTTTTCATATAACTTTTTCTGCTCTTTTACCTACTTTTTCCATGGAAAATCTGATTATTTTCTCAATATTTTTATATTATATATATTCATACATACTGCGCTGAAACCCGCATTTCCTGAACTACTATGAAAGTTTTTGATCTTTAACCGACTTTTTCCTGTGATTTTTACTAGTTTCTTTTCATATAACTTTTTCTGCTCTTTTACCTACTTTTTTATGGAAAATCTGATTATTTTCTCAATATTTTTATATTATATATATATATACATACTGCGCTGAAACCCGCATTTCCTGAACTACTATGAAAGTTTTTGCTCTTTAACCGACTTTTTCCTGTGATTTTTACTAGTTTCTTCTTTTCATATAACTTTTTCTGCTCTTTTACCTACTTTCTTCATGGAAAATCTGATTATTTTCTCAATATTTTTATATTATATATATATATACATACTGCGCTGAAACCCGCATTTCCTGAACTACTATGAACGTTTTTGATCTTTAACCGACTTTTTCCTGTGATTTTTACTAGTTTCTTCTTTTCATATAACTTTTTCTGCTCTTTTACCTACTTTTTTCATGGAAAATCTGATTATTTTCTCAATATTTTTATATTATATATATATATATACATACTGCGCTGAAACCCGCATTTCCTGAACTACTATGAAAGTTTTTGATCTTTAACCGACTTTTTCCTGTGATTTTTACTAGTTTCTTCTTTTCATATAACTTTTTCTGCTCTTTTACCTACTTTTTTCATGGAAAATCTGATTATTTTCTCAATATTTTTATATTATATATATATATACATACTGCGCTGAAACCCGCATTTTCTGAACTACTATGAACGTTTTTGATCTTTAACCGACTTTTTCCTGTGATTTTTACTAGTTTCTTCTTTTCATATAACTTTTTCTGCTCTTTTACCTACTTTTTTCATGGAAAATCTGATTATTTTCTCAATATTTTTATATTATATATATATATATACATTCTGCGCTGAAACCCGCATTTCTTGAACTACTATGAAAGTTTTTGATCTTTAACCGACTTTTTCCTGTGATTTTTACTAGTTTCTTCTTTTCATATAACTTTTTCTGCTCTTTTACCTACTTTTTTCATGGAAAATCTGATTATTTTCTCAATATTTTTATATTATATATATATATACATACTGCGCTGAAACCCGCATTTCCTGAACTACTATGAACGTTTTTGATCTTTAACCGACTTTTTCCTGTGATTTTTACTAGTTTCTTCTTTTCATATAACTTTTTCTGCTCTTTTACCTACTTTTTTCATGGAAAATCTGATTATTTTCTCAATATTTTTATTTTATATATATATATATATACATACTGCGCTGAAACCCGCATTTCCTGAACTACTATGAACGTTTTTGATCTTTAACCGACTTTTTCCTGTGATTTTTACTAGTTTCTTCTTTTCATATAACTTTTTCTGCTCTTTTACCTACTTTTTCCATGGAAAATCTGATTATTTTCTCAATATTTTTATATTATATATATATATATACATAGTGCGCTGAAACCCGCATTTCCTGAACTACTATGAAAGTTTTTGATCTTTAACCGACTTTTTCCTGTGATTTTTACTAGTTTCTTCTTTTCATATAACTTTTTCTGCTCTTTTACCTACTTTTTTCATGGAAAATCTGATTATTTTCTCAATATTTTTATATTATATATATATATATACATACTGCGCTGAAACCCGCATTTCCTGAACTACTATGAAAGTTTTTGCTCTTTAACCGACTTTTTCCTGTGATTTTTACTAGTTTCTTCTTTTCATATAACTTTTTCTGCTCTCTTACTTACTTTTTTCATGGAAAATCTGATTATTTTCTCAATATTTTTATATTATATATATATATACATAGTGCGCTGAAACCCGCATTTCCTGAACTACTATGAAAGTTTTTGATCTTTAACCGACTTTTTCCTGTGATTTTTACTAGTTTCTTCTTTTCATATAAGTTTTTCTGCTCTTTTACTTACTTTTTTCATGGAAAATCTGATTATTTTCTCAATATTTTTATATTATATATATATATATACATAGTGCGCTGAAACCCGCATTTCCTGAACTACTATGAAAGTTTTTGATCTTTAACCGACTTTTTCCTGTGATTTTTACTAGTTTCTTCTTTTCATATAACTTTTTCTGCTCTTTTACCTACTTTTTTCATGGAAAATCTGATTATTTTCTCAATATTTTTATATTATATATATATATATACATACTGCGCTGAAACCCGCATTTCCTGAACTACTATGAAAGTTTTTGCTCTTTAACCGACTTTTTCCTGTGATTTTTACTAGTTTCTTCTTTTCATATAACTTTTTCTGCTCTTTTACCTACTTTTTTTAATGGAAAATCTGATTATTTTCTCAATATTTTTATATTATATATATATATACATACTGCGCTGAAACCCGCATATCCTGAACTACTATGAACGTTTTTGATCTTTAACCGACTTTTTCCTGTGATTTTTACTAGTTTCTTCTTTTCATATAACTTTTTCTGCTCTTTTACCTACTTTTTCCATGGAAAATCTGATTATTTTCTCAATATTTTTATATTATATATATTCATACATACTGCGCTGAAACCCGCATTTCCTGAACTACTATGAAAGTTTTTGATCTTTAACCGACTTTTTCCTGTGATTTTTACTAGTTTCTTTTCATATAACTTTTTCTGCTCTTTTACCTACTTTTTTATGGAAAATCTGATTATTTTCTCAATATTTTTATATTATATATATATATACATACTGCGCTGAAACCCGCATTTCCTGAACTACTATGAAAGTTTTTGCTCTTTAACCGACTTTTTCCTGTGATTTTCACTAGTTTCTTCTTTTCATATAACTTTTTCTGCTCTTTTACCTACTTTCTTCATGGAAAATCTGATTATTTTCTCAATATTTTTATATTATATATATATATACATACTGCGCTGAAACCCGCATTTCCTGAACTACTATGAACGTTTTTGATCTTTAACCGACTTTTTCCTGTGATTTTTACTAGTTTCTTCTTTTCATATAACTTTTTCTGCTCTTTTACCTACTTTTTTCATGGAAAATCTGATTATTTTCTCAATATTTTTATATTATATATATATATACATACTGCGCTGAAACCCGCATTTCCTGAACTACTATGAAAGTTTTTGATCTTTAACCGACTTTTTCCTGTGATTTTTACTAGTTTCTTCTTTTCATATAACTTTTTCTGCTCTTTTACCTACTTTTTTCATGGAAAATCTGATTATTTTCTCAATATTTTTATATTATATATATATATACATACTGCGCTGAAACCCGCATTTCCTGAACTACTATGAACGTTTTTGATCTTTAACCGACTTTTTCCTGTGATTTTTACTAGTTTCTTCTTTTCATATAACTTTTTCTGCTCTTTTACATACTTTTTTCATGGAAAATCTGATTATTTTCTCAATATTTTTATATTATATATATATATACATACTGCGCTGAAACCCGCATTTCCTGAACTACTATGAAAGTTTTTGATCTTTAACCGACTTTTTCCTGTGATTTTTACTAGTTTCTTCTTTTCATATAACTTTTTCTGCTCTTTTATCTACTTTTTTCATGGAAAATCTGATTATTTTCTCAATATTTTTATATTATATATATATATACATACTGCGCTGAAACCCGCATTTCCTGAACTACTATGAACGTTTTTGATCTTTAACCGACTTTTTCCTGTGATTTTTACTAGTTTCTTCTTTTCATATAACTTTTTCTGCTCTTTTACCTACTTTTTTCATGGAAAATCTGATTATTTTCTCAATATTTTTATTTTATATATATATATATATACATACTGCGCTACTATGAACGTTTTTGATCTTTAACCGACTTTTTCCTGTGATTTTTACTAGTTTCTTCTTTTCATATAACTTTTTCTGCTCTTTTACCTACTTTTTCCATGGAAAATCTGATTATTTTCTCAATATTTTTATATTATATATATTCATACATACTGCGCTGAAACCCGCATTTCCTGAACTACTATGAAAGTTTTTGATCTTTAACCGACTTTTTCCTGTGATTTTTACTAGTTTCTTTTCATATAACTTTTTGTGCTCTTTTACCTACTTTTTTATGGAAAATCTGATTATTTTCTCAATATTTTTATATTATATATATATATACATACTGCGCTGAAACCCGCATTTCCTGAACTACTATGAAAGTTTTTGCTCTTTAACCGACTTTTTCCTGTGATTTTTACTAGTTTCTTCTTTTCATATAACTTTTTCTGCTCTTTTACCTACTTTCTTCATGGAAAATCTGATTATTTTCTCAATATTTTTATATTATATATATATATACATACTGCGCTGAAACCCGCATTTCCTGAACTACTATGAACGTTTTTGATCTTTAACCGACTTTTTCCTGTGATTTTTACTAGTTTCTTCTTTTCATATAACTTTTTCTGCTCTTTTACCTACTTTTTTCATGGAAAATCTGATTATTTTCTCAATATTTTTATATTATATATATATATACATACTGCGCTGAAACCCGCATTTCCTGAACTACTATGAAAGTTTTTGATCTTTAACCGACTTTTTCCTGTGATTTTTACTAGTTTCTTCTTTTCATATAACTTTTTCTGCTCTTTTACCTACTTTTTTCATGGAAAATCTGATTATTTTCTCAATATTTTTATATTATATATATATACATACTGCGCTGAAACCCGCATTTCCTGAACTACTATGAACGTTTTTGATCTTTAACCGACTTTTTCCTGTGATTTTTACTAGTTTCTTCTTTTCATATAACTTTTTCTGCTCTTTTACCTACTTTTTTCATGGAAAATCTGATTATTTTCTCAATATTTTTATATTATATATATATATATACATACTACGCTGAAACCCGCATTTCCTGAACTACTTTGAAAGTTTTTGTTCTTTAACCGACTTTTTTCTGTGATTTTTACTAGTTTCTTCTTTTCATATAACTTGTTCTGCTCTTTTACCTACTTTTTTCATGGAAAATCTGATTATTTTCTCAATATTTTTATATTACACTGCTATTTTTATATATATACTGCGCTTAAACCCGCATTTCCTGAACTACTATGAACGTTTTTGATCTTTAACCGACTTTTTCCTGTGATTTTTACTAGTTTCTTCTTTTTATATAACTTTTTCTGCTCTTTTACCTACTTTTTTCATGGAAAATCTGATTATTTTCTCAATATTTTTATATTATATATATATATATATATATATATATATATATATATATATATATACTGCGCTAAACCCGCATTTCCTGAACTACTATGAAAGTTTTTCATCTTTAACCAACTTTTTCCTGTGATTTTTACTAGTTTCTTCTTTTCATATAACTTTTTCTGCTCTTATACCTACATTTTTCATGGAAAATCTGATTATTTTCTCAATATTTTTATATTATATATATATATATACTGCGCTGGAACCCGCATTTCCTGAACTACTATGAACGTTTTTCATCTTTAACCAACTTTTTCCTGTGATTTTTACTAGTTTCTTCTTTTTATATAACTTTTTCTGCTCTTTTACCTACTTTTTTCATGGAAAATCTGATTATTTTCTCAATATTTTTATATTATACTGCTATTTTTATATATATACTGTGCTTAAACCCACATTTCCTGAACTACTATGAACGTTGTAGATCTTTAACCGACTTTTTCCTGTGATTTTTACTAGTTTCTTCTTTTCATATAACTTTTTCTGCTCTTTTACCTACTTTTTTCATGGAAAATCTGATTATTTTCTTAATATTTTATATTATATATATATATATACATACTGCGCTGAAACCCGCATTTCCTGAACTACTATGAAAGTTTTTGATCTTTAACCGACTTTTTCTGTGATTTTTACTAGTTTCTTCTTTTCATATAACTTTTTCTGCTCTTTTACCTACTTTTTTCATGGAAAATCTGATTATTTTCTCAATATTTTTATATTATATATATATACATACTGCGCTGAAACCCGCATTTCCTGAACTACTATGAACGTTTTTGATCTTTAACCGACTTTTTCCTGTGATTTTTACTAGTTTCTTCTTTTCATATAACTTTTTCTGCTCTTTTACCTACTTTTTTCATGGAAAATCTGATTATTTTCTCAATATTTTTATATTATATATATATATATACATACTACGCTGAAACCCGCATTTCCTGAACTACTTTGAAAGTTTTTGTTCTTTAACCGACTTTTTTCTGTGATTTTTTACTAGTTTCTTCTTTTCATATAACTTGTTCTGCTCTTTTACCTACTTTTTTCATGGAAAATCTGATTATTTTCTCAATATTTTTATATTATATATATATACATACTGCGCTGAAACCCGCATTTCCTGAACTACTATGAACGTTTTTTGATCTTTAACCGACTTTTTCCTGTGATTTTTACTAGTTTCTTCTTTTCATATAACTTTTTCTGCTCTTTTACCTACTTTTTTCATGGAAAATCTGATTATTTTCTCAATATTTTTTATATTATATATATATATATACATACTACGCTGAAACCCGCATTTCCTGAACTACTTTGAAAGTTTTTGTTCTTTAACCGACTTTTTTCTGTGATTTTTACTAGTTTCTTCTTTTCATATAACTTGTTCTGCTCTTTTACCTACTTTTTTCATGGAAAATCTGATTATTTTCTCAATATTTTTATATTATACTGCTATTTTTATATATATACTGCGCTTAAACCCGCATTTCCTGAACTACTATGAACGTTTTTGATCTTTAACCGACTTTTTCCTGTGATTTTTACTAGTTTTTTCTTTTCATATAACTTTTTCTGCTCTTTTACCTACTTTTTTCATGGAAAATCTGATTATTTTCTCAATATTTTTATATTATATATATATATATATATATATATACTGCGCTAAACCCGCATATTCTGAACTACTATGAAAGTTTTTCATCTTTAACCAACTTTTTCCTGTGATTTTTACTAGTTTCTTCTTTTCATATAACTTTTTCTGCTCTTTTACCTACATTTTTCATGGAAAATCTGATTATTTCTCAATATTTTTATATTACATATATATATATACTGCGCTGGAACCCGCATTTCCTGAACTAGTATGAACGTTTTTCATCTTTAACCAACTTTTTCCTGTGATTTTTACTAGTTTCTTCTTTTTATATAACTTTTTCTGCTCTTTTACCTACTTTTTTCATGGAAAATCTGATTATTTTCTCAATATTTTTATATTATACTGCTATTTTTATATATATACTGCGCTTAAACCCACATTTCCTGAACTACTATGAACGTTTTTGATCTTTAACCGACTTTTTCCTGTGGTTTTTACTAGTTTCTTCTTTTCATATAACTTTTTCTTCTCTTTTACCTACTTTTTTCATGGAAAATCTGATTATTTTCTCAATATTTTTATATTATATATATATATAAGTATATACTGCGCTGAAACCCGCATTTCCTGAACTACTATGAAAGTTTTTGATCTTTAACCGACTTGTTTCCTGTGATTTTTACTAGTTTCTTCTTTTCATATAACTTTTTCTTCTCTTTTACCTACTTTTTTCATGGAAAATCTGATTATTTTCTCAATATTTTTATATTATATATATATATAAATATATACTGCGCTGAAACCCGCATTTCCTGAACTACTATGAAAGTTTTTGATCTTTAACCGACTTTTTCTTGTGATTTTTACTAGTTTCTTCTTTTCATATAACTTTTTCTGCTCTTTTACCTACTTTTTTCATGGAAAATCTGATTATTTTCTCAATATTTTTATATTATATATATATATACATACTGCGCTGAAACCCGCATTTCCTGAATTACTATGAACGTTTTTGATCTTTAACCGACTTTTTCCTGTGATTTTTACTAGTTTCTTCTTTTCATATAACTTTTTCTGCTCTCTTACCTACTTTTTTCATGGAAAATCTGATTATTTTCTCAATATTTTTATATTATATATATATATACATACTGCGCTGAAACCCGCATTTCCTGAACTACTATGAAAGTTTTTGATCTTTAACCGACTTTTTCCTGTGATTTTTACTAGTTTCTTCTTTTTCATATAACTTTTTCTGCTCTTTTACCTACTTTTTTCATGGAAAATCTGATTATTTTCTCAATATATTTATATTATATATATATATATACATACTGCGCTGAAACCCGCATTTCCTGAACTGCTATGAACGTTTTTGATCTTTAACCGACTTTTTCCTGTGATTTTTACTAGTTTCTTCTTTTCATATAACTTTTTCTGCTCTTTTACCTACTTTTTTCATGGAAAATCTGATTATTTTTCTCAATATTTTTATATTATATATATATATACATACTGCGCTGAAACCCGCATTTCCTGAACTACTATGAAAGTTTTTGATCTTTAACCAACTTTTTCCTGTGATTTTTACTAGTTTCTTCTTTTCATATAACTTTTTCTGCTCTTTTACCTACTTTCTTCATGGAAAATCTGATTATTTTCTCAATATTTTTATATTATATATATATATATACATACTGCGCTGAAACCCGCATTTCCTGAACTACTATGAAAGTTTTTGATCTTCAACCGACTTTTTCCTGTGATTTTTACTAGTTTCTTCTTTTCATATAACTTTTTCTGCTCTTTTACCTACTTTTTTCATGGAAAATCTGATTATTTTCTCAATATTTTTATATTATATATATATATATATACATACTGCGCTGAAACCCGCATTTCCTGAACTACTATGAAAGTTTTTGATCTTTAACCTTCTTTTTCCTGTGATTTTTACTAGTTTCTTCTTTTCATATTACTTTTTCTGCTCTTTTACCTACTTTTTTCATGGAAAATCTGATTATTTTCTCAATATTTTTATATTATATATATATATACATACTGCGCTGAAACCCGCATTTCCTGAACTACTATGAACGTTTTTGATCTTTAACCGACTTTTTCCTGTGACTTTTACTAGTTTCTTCTTTTCATATAACTTTTTCTGCTCTTTTACCTACTTTTTTCATGGAAAAACTGATATATATATATATATATATACATACTGCGCTGAAACCCGCATTTCCTGAACTACTATGAACGTTTTTGATCTTTAACCGACTTTTTCCTGTGATTTTTACTAGTTTCTTCTTTTCATATAACTTTTTCTGCTCTTTTACCTACTTTTTTCATGGAAAATCTGATTATTTTCTCAATATTTTTATATTATATATATTTATATACATACTGCGCTGAAACCCGCATTTCCTGAATTACTATGAAAGTTTTTCATCTTTAACCAACTTTTTCCTGTGATTTTTACTAGTTTCTTCTTTTCATATAACTTTTTCTGCTCTTTTACCTACATTTTTCATGGAAAATCTGATTATTTTCTCAATATTTTTATATTATATATATATATATACTGCGCTGGAACCCGCATTTCCTGAACTACTATGAACGTTTTTCATCTTTAACCAACTTTTTCCTGTGATTTTTACTAGTTTCTTCTTTTTATATAACTTTTTCTGCTCTTTTACCTACTTTTTTCATGGAAAATCTGATTATTTTCTCAATATTTTTATATTATA
>CAKAIZ010000412.1:0-62363 GCA_916610145.1 Eristalis arbustorum | reverse complement strand
TTTTCCATCCCAGAGTCTCAGAGTCAGTGGCTACATGCACGATAACATCTCCACGCGTGTGGGTTGGAAGATGAGCTATGAAGATGAGCTATGAGCTATGGTGCCCTACTAATCACCGCCAACTTTTTCCATCCCAGAGTCTTAGAGTCAATAGGTACATGCACGATAACATCTCCACGCGTGTGGATTGGAAGATGAGCTATGGAAACCTTCAAAATTGCCCTACTAATCACCGCCAACTTTTTCCATCCCAGAGTCTCAGAGTCAATGGGTACATGCACGATAACATCTCCACGCGTGTGGGTTGGAAGATGAGCTATGGAAGATGAGCTATGGAAGATGAGCTATGAGCTATGGTGCCCTACTAATCACCGCCAACTTTTTCCATCCCAGAGTCTTAGAGTCAATGGGTACATGCACGATAACATCTCCACGCGTGTGGGTTGGAAGATGAGCTATGGAAACCTTAAAGATTGCCCTGCTGACCACCGCCAACTTTTTCCATCCCAGAGTCTTAGAGTCAATGGGTACATGCACGATAACATCACCACCCGTGTGGGTTGGAAGATGAGCTATGGAAACCTTAAAGATTGCCCTGCTGACCACCGCCAACTTTTTCCATCCCAGAGTCTTAGAGTCAATAGGTACATGCACGATAACATCTCCACGCGTGTGGGTTGGAAGATGAGCTATGGAAGTTGAGCTATGAGCTATGGTGCCCTACTAATCACCGCCAACTTTTTCCATCCCAGAGTCTTAGAGTCAATGGGTACATGCACGATAACATCTCCACGCGTGTGGGTTGGAAGATGAGCTATGGAAACCTTCAAAATTGCCCTACTAATCACCGCCAACTTTTTCCATCCCAGAGTCTTAGAGTCAATGGGTAACATGCACGATAATATCCCCACGCGTGTGGGTTGGAAGATGAGCTATGGAAACCTTCAAAATTGCCCTACTAATCACCGCCAACTTTTTCCATCCCAGAGTCTCAGAGTCAATGGGTACATGCACGATAACATCACTACCCGTGTGGGTTGGAAGATGAGCTATGGAAACCTTAAAGATTGCCCTGCTGACCACCGCCAACTTTTTCCATCCCAGAGTCTTAGAGTCAATGGGTACATGCACGATAATATCTCCACGCGTGTGGGTTGGAAGATGAGCTATGGAAACCTTCAAAATTGCCCTACTAATCACCGCCAACTTTTTCCATCCCTGAGTCTCAGAGTCAATGGGTATATGCACGATAACATCTCCACGCGTGTGGGTTGGAAGATGAGCTATGAGCTATGGTGCCCTACTAATCACCGCCAACTTTTTCCATCCCAGAGTCTTAGAGTCAATGGGTACATGCACGATAACATCTCCACGCGTGTGGAATTGAAGATGAGCTATGGAAGATGAGCTATGAGCTATGGTGCCCTACTAATCACCGCCAACTTTTTCCATCCCAGAGTCTCAGAGTCAATGGGTACATGCACGATAACATCTCCACGCGTGTGGGTTGGAAGATGAGCTATGGAAACCTTCAAAATTGCCCTACTAATCACCGCCAACTTTTTCCATCCCTGAGTCTCAGAGTCAATGGGTATATGCACGATAACATCTCCACGCGTGTGGGTTGGAAGATGAGCTATGAGCTATGGTGCCCTACTAATCACCGCCAACTTTTTCCATCCCAGAGTCTTAGAGTCAATGGGTACATGCACGATAACATCTCCACGCGTGTGGAATTGAAGATGAGCTATGGAAGATGAGCTATGAGCTATGGTGCCCTACTAATCACCGCCAACTTTTTCCATCCCAGAGTCTCAGAGTCAATGGGTACATGCACGATAACATCTCCACGCATGTGGGTTGGAAGATGAGCTATGGAAGATGAGCTATGAGCTATGGTGCCCTACTAATCACCGCCAACTTTTTCCATCCCAGAGTCTCAGAGTCAATGGGTACATGCACGATAACATCTCCACGCGTGTGGGTTGGAAGATGAGCTATGGAAGATGAGCTATGAGCTATGGTGCCCTACTAATCACCGCCAACTTTTTCCATCCCAGAGTCTTAGAGTCAGTGGGTACATGCACGATAACATCTCCACGCGTGTGGGTTGGAAGATGAGCTATGGAAGATGAGCTATGAGCTATGGTGCCCTACTAATCACCGCCAACTTTTTCCATCCCAGAGTCTTAGAGTCAATGGGTACATGCACGATAACATCTCCACGCGTGTGGGTTGGAAGATGAGCTATGGAAACCTTCAAATTGCCCTACTGACCACGGCCAACTTTTTCCATCCCAGAGTCTCAGAGTCAATGGGTACATGCACGATAACATCACCACCCGTGTGGGTTGGAAGATGAGCTATGGAAACCTTAAAAATTGCCCTGCTGACCACCGCCAACTTTTTCCATCCCAGAGTCTTAGAGTCAATGGGTACATGCACGATAACATCTCCACGCGTGTGGGTTGGAAGATGAGCTATGGAAACCTTCAAAATTGCCCTACTAATCACCGCCAACTTTTTCCATCCCAGAGTCTCAGAGTCAATGGGTACATGCACGATAACATCACCGCCCGTGTGGATTGGAAGATGAGCTATGGAAGCGTTCAAAATTGCCCTGCTGACCACCGCCAACTTTTTCCATCCCAGAGTCTTAGAGTCAATGGGTACATGCACGATAACATCTCCACGCGTGTGGGTTGGAAGATGAGCTATGGAAGATGAGCTATGAGCTATGGTGCCCTACTAATCACCGCCAACTTTTTCCATGCCAGAGTCTTAGAGTCAGTGGGTATATGCACGATAACATCTCCACGCGTGTGGGTTGGAAGATGAGCTATGGAAACCTTCAAAATTGCCCTACTGACCACGGCCAACTTTTTCCATCCCAGAGTCTCAGAGTCAATGGGTACATGCACGATAACATCACCACCCGTGTGGGTTGGAAGATGAGCTATGGAAACCTTTAAAATTGCCCTGCTGACCACCGCCAACTTTTTCCATCCCAGAGTCTTAGAGTCAATGGGTACATGCACGATAACATCTCCACGCGTGTGGGTTGGAAGATGAGCTATGGAAACCTTCAAAATTGCCCTACTAATCACCGCCAACTTTTTCCATCCCAGAGTCTCAGAGTCAATGGGTACATGCACGATAACATCACCGCCCGTGTGGATTGGAAGATGAGCTATGGAAGCGTTCAAAATTGCCCTGCTGACCACCGCCAACTTTTTCCATCCCAGAGTCTTAGAGTCAATGGGTACATGCACGATAACATCTCCACGCGTGTGGGTTGGAAGATGAGCTATGGAAGATGAGCTATGGAAGATGAGCTATGAGCTATGGTGCCCTACTAATCACCGCCAACTTTTTCCATCCCAGAGTCTTAGAGTCAGTGGGTACATGCACGATAACATCTCCACGCGTGTGGGTTGGAAGATGAGCTATGGAAACCTTCAAAATTGCCCTACTGACCACGGCCAACTTTTTCCATCCCAGAGTCTCAGAGTCAATGGGTACATGCACGATAACATCACCACCCGTGTGGGTTGGAAGATGAGCTATGGAAACCTTAAAAATTGCCCTACTGACCACCGCCAACTTTTTCCATCCCAGAGTCTCAGAGTCAATGGGTACATGCACGATAACATCTCCACGCGTGTGGGTTGGAAGATGAGCTATGGAAACCTTCAAAATTGCCCTACTAATCACCGCCAACTTTTTCCATCCCAGAGTCTCAGAGTCAATGGGTACATGCACGATAACATCACCGCCCGTGTGGATTGGAAGAAGAGCTATGGAAGCGTTCAAAATTGCCCTACTGACCACCGCCAACTTTTTCCATCCCAGAGTCTTAGAGTCAATGGGTACATGCACGATAATATCTCCACGCGTGTGGGTTGGAAGATGAGCTATGGAAACCTTCAAAATTGCCCTACTAATCACCGCCAACTTTTTCCATCCCAGAGTCTCAAAGTCAGTGGGTACATGCACGATAACATCTCCACGCGTGTGGGTTGGAAGATGAGCTATGAGCTATGGTGCCCTACTAATCACCGCCAACTTTTTCCATCCCAGAGTCTTAGAGTCAGTGGCTACATGCACGATAACATCTCCACGCGTGTGGGTTGGAAGATGAGCTATGGAAGATGAGCTATGAGCTATGGTGCCCTACTACTCAAGGCCAACTTTTTCCATCCCAGAGTCTTAGAGTCAATGGGTACATGCACGATAACATCTCCACGCGTGTGGGTTGGAAGATGAGCTATGGAAGATGAGCTATGAGCTATGGTGCCCTACTAATCACCGCCAACTTTTTCCATCCCAGAGTCTTAGAGTCAGTGGGTACATGCACGATAACATCTCCACGCGTGTGGGTTGGAAGATGAGCTATGGAAGATGAGCTATGGAAGATGAGCTATGAGCTATGGTGCCCTACTAATCACCGCCAACTTTTTCCATCCCAGAGTCTTAGAGTCAATGGGTACATGCACGATAACATCTCCACGCGTGTGGGTTGGAAGATGAGCTATGGAAACCTTCAAAATTGCCCTAGTGACCACGGCCAACTTTTTCCATCCCAGAGTCTTAGAGTCAATAGGTACATGCACGATAACATCTCCACGCGTGTGGGTTGGAAGATGAGTTATGGAAGATGAGCTATGAGCTATGGTGCCCTACTAATCACCGCCAACTTTTTCCATCCCAGAGTCTTAGAGTCAATGGGTACATGCACGATAACATCTCCACGCGTGTGGGTTGGAAGATGAGCTATGGAAACCTTCAAAATTGCCCTACTGACCACGGCCAACTTTTTCCATCCCAGAGTCTTAGAGTCAATAGGTACATGCACGATAACATCTCCACGCGTGTGGGTTGGAAGATGAGTTATGGAAGATGAGCTATGAGCTATGGTGCCCTACTAATCACCGCCAACTTTTTCCATCCCAGAGTCTTAGAGTCAATGGGTACATGCACGATAACATCTCCACGCGTGTGGGTTGGAAGATGAGCTATGGAAACCTTCAAAATTGCCCTACTGACCACGGCCAACTTTTTCCATCCGAGAGTCTTAGAGTCAATAGGTACATGCACGATAACATCTCCACGCGTGTGGGTTGGAAGATGAGCTATGGAAACCTTCAAAATTGCCCTACTGACCACGGCCAACTTTTTCCATCCCAGAGTCTTAGAGTCAATAGGTACATGCACGATAACATCTCCACGCGTGTGGGTTGGAAGATGAGCTATGGAAGATCAGCTATGAGCTATGGTGCCCTACTAATCACCGCCAACTTTTTCCATCCCAGAGTCTTAGAGTCAATAGGTACATGCACGATAACATCTCCACGCGTGAGGGTTGGAAAATGAGCTATGGAAGATGAGCTATGAGCTATGGTGCCCTACTAATCACCGCCAACTTTTTCCATCCCAGAGTCTTAGAGTCAGTGGGTACATGCACGATAACATCTCCACGCGTGTGGGTTGGAAGATGAGCTATGGAAACCTTCAAAATTGCCCTACTAATCACCGCCAACTTTTTCCATCCCAGAGTCTCAGAGTCAATGGGTACATGCACGATAACATCTCCACGCGTGTGGGATGGAAGATGAGCTATGGAAGATGAGCTATGAGCTATGGTGCCCTACTAATCACCGCCAACTTTTTCCATCCCAGAGTCTCAGAGTCAATGGGTACATGCACGATAACATCACCACCCGTGTGGGTTGGAAGATGAGCTATGAGCTATGGTGCCCTACTAATCACCGCCAACTTTTGCCATCCCAGAGTCTCAGAGTCAATGGGTACATGCACGATAACATCTCCACGCGTGTGGGTTGGAAGATGAGCTATGGAAGATGAGCTATGAGCTATGGTGCCCTACTACTCAAGGCCAACTTTTTCCATCCCAGAGTCTCAGAGTCAATGGGTACATGCACGATAACATCACCGCCCGTGTGGATTGGAAGATGAGCTATGGAAGCGTTCAAAATTGCCCTACTGACCACCGCCAACTTTTTCCATCCCAGAGTCTTAGAGTCAATGGGTACATGCACGATAACATCTCCACGCGTGTGGGTTGGAAGATGAGCTATGGAAACCTTCAAAATTGCCCTACTAATCACCGCCAACTTTTTCCATCCCAGAGTCTCAAAGTCAGTGGGTACATGCACGATAACATCTCCACGCGTGTGGGTTGGAAGATGAGCTATGAGCTATGGTGCCCTACTAATCACCGCCAACTTTTTCCATCCCAGAGTCTTAGAGTCAGTGGCTACATGCACGATAACATCTCCACGCGTGTGGGTTGGAAGATGAGCTATGGAAGATGAGCTATGAGCTATGGTGCCCTACTACTCAAGGCCAACTTTTTCCATCCCAGAGTCTCAGAGTCAATGGGTACATGCACGATAACATCTCCACGCGTGTGGGTTGGAAGATGAGCTATGGAAGATGAGCTATGAGCTATGGTGCCCTACTAATCACCGCCAACTTTTTCCATCCCAGAGTCTTAGAGTCAGTGGGTACATGCACGATAACATCTCCACGCGTGTGGGTTGGAAGATGAGCTATGGAAGATGAGCTATGAGCTATGGTGCCCTACTAATCACCGCCAACTTTTTCCATCCCAGAGTCTTAGAGTCAATGGGTACATGCACGATAACATCTCCACGCGTGTGGGTTGGAAGATGAGCTATGGAAACCTTCAAAATTGCCCTAGTGACCACGGCCAACTTTTTCCATCCCAGAGTCTTAGAGTCAATAGGTACATGCACGATAACATCTCCACGCGTGTGGGTTGGAAGATGAGTTATGGAAGATGAGCTATGAGCTATGGTGCCCTACTAATCACCGCCAACTTTTTCCATCCCAGAGTCTTAGAGTCAATGGGTACATGCACGATAACATCTCCACGCGTGTGGGTTGGAAGATGAGCTATGGAAACCTTCAAAATTGCCCTACTGACCACGGCCAACTTTTTCCATCCGAGAGTCTTAGAGTCAATAGGTACATGCACGATAACATCTCCACGCGTGTGGGTTGGAAGATGAGCTATGGAAACCTTCAAAATTGCCCTACTGACCACGATAACGTCTCCACGCGTGTGGGTTGGAAGATGAGCTATGGAAGATGAGCTATGAGCTATGGTGCCCTACTAATCACCGCCAACTTTTGCCATCCCAGAGTCTCAGAGTCAATGGGTACATGCACGATAACATCACCACCCGTGTGGGTTGGAAGATGAGCTATGGAAACCTTCAAAATTGCCCTACTGACCACGGCCAACTTTTTCCAACCCAGAGTCTTAGAGTCAATAGGTACATGCACGATAACATCTCCACGCGGTGTGGGTTGGAAGATGAGTTATGGAAGATGAGCTATGAGCTATGGTGCCCTACTAATCACCGCCAACTTTTTCCATCCCAGAGTCTTAGAGTCAATGGGTACATGCACGATAATATCTCCACGCGTGTGGGTTGGAAGATGAGCTATGGAAAAAAAATTGCCCTACTGACCACGGCCAACTTTTTCCATCCCAGAGTCTCAGAGTCAATGGGTACATGCACGATAACATCACCACCCGTGTGGGTTGGAAGATGAGCTTTGGAAACCTTAAAAATTGCCCTGCTGACCACCGCCAACTTTTTCCATCCCAGAGTCTTAGAGTCAATGGGTACATGCACGATAACATCTCCACGCGTGTGGGTTGGAAGATGAGCTATGGAAGATGAGCTATGAGCTATGGTGCCCTACTAATCACCGCCAACTTTTTCCATCCCAGAGTCTTAGAGTCAGTGGGTACATGCACGATAACATCTCCACGCGTGTGGGGTTGGAGGGATGAGCTATGGAAACCTTCAAAATTGCCCTACTAATCACCGCCAACTTTTTCCATCCCAGAGTCTCAGAGTCAATGGGTACATGCACGATAACATCTCCACGCGTGTGGGTTGGAAGATGAGCTATGGAAGATGAGCTATGAGCTATGGTACCCTACTAATCACCGCCAACTTTTTCCATCCCAGAGTCTTAGAGTCAGTGGCTACATGCACGATAACATCTCCACGCGTGTGGGTTGGAAGATGAGCTATGGAAACCTTCAAAATTGCCCTACTAATCACCGCCAACTTTTTCCATCCCAGAGTCTCAGAGTCAATGGGTACATGCACGATAACATCACCGCCCGTGTGGATTGGAAGATGAGCTATGGAAGCGTTCAAAATTGCCCTACTGACCACCGCCAACTTTTTCCATCCCAGAGTCTCAGAGTCAATGGGTACATGCACGATAACATCTCCACGCGTGTGGGTTGGAAGATGAGCTATGGAAGATGAGCTATGAGCTATGGTGCCCTACTAATCACCGCCAACTTTTTCCATCCCAGAGTCTTAGAGTCAGTGGGTACATGCACGATAACATCTCCACGCGTGTGGGTTGGAAGATGAGCTATGGAAACCTTCAAAATTGCCCTACTAATCACCGCCAACTTTTTCCATCCCAGAGTCTCAGAGTCAATGGGTACATGCACGAAAACATCTCCACGCGTGTGGGTTGGAAAATGAGCTATGGAAGATGAGCTATGAGCTATGGTTGCCCTACTACTCAACGCCAACTTTTTCCATCCCAGAGTCTTAGAGTCAATGGGTACATGCACGATAACATCTCCACGCGTGTGGGTTGGAAGATGAGCTATGGAAACCTTCAAAATTGCCCTACTAATCACCGCCAACTTTTTCCATCCCAGAGTCTCAGAGTCAATGGGTACATGCACGATAACATCTCCACGCGTGTGGGTTGGAAAATGAGCTATGGAAGATGAGCTTTGAGCTATGGTGCCCTACTAATCACCGCCAACTTTTGCCATCCCAGAGTCTCAGAGTCAATGGGTACATGCACGATAACATCTCCACGCGTGTGGGTTGGAAGATGAGCTATGGAAACCTTCAAAATTGCCCTACTGACCACGGCCAACTTTTTCCATCCCAGATTCTTAGAGTCAATAGGTACATGCACGATAACATCTCCACGCGTGTGGGGATGGAAGATGAGTTATGGAAGATGAGCTATGAGCTATGGTGCCCTACTAATCACCGCCAACTTTTTCCATCCCAGAGTCTTAGAGTCAGTGGGTACATGCACGATAACATCTCCACGCGTGTGGGTTGGAAGATGAGCTATGGAAACCTTCAAAATTGCCCTACTAATCACCGCCAACTTTTTCCATCCCAGAGTCTCAGAGTCAGTGGGTACATGCACGATAACATCACCACCCGTGTGGGTTGGAAGATGAGCTATGGAAGATGAGCTATGAGCTATGGTGCCCTACTAATCACCGCCAACTTTTTCCATCCC
Source organism: Eristalis arbustorum (assembly GCA_916610145.1). NCBI lineage: Eukaryota > Metazoa > Arthropoda > Insecta > Diptera > Syrphidae > Eristalis > Eristalis arbustorum. The sequence goes on along the minus strand of CAKAIZ010000412.1, from coordinate 53,006 downwards.
AGAGTCTTAGAGTCAATGGGTACATGCACGATAACATCTCCACGCGTGTGGGTTGGAAGATGAGCTATGGAAGATGAGCTATAAGCTATGGTGCCCTACTAATCACCGCCAACTTTTTCCATCCCAGAGTCTTAGAGTCAATGGGTACATGCACGATAACATCTCCACGCGTGTGGGTTGAAAGATGAGCTATGGAAACCTTCAAAATTGCCCTACTGACCACGGCCAACTTTTTCCATCCCAGAGTCTTAGAGTCAATAGGTACATGCACGATAACATCTCCACTCGTGTGGGTTGGAAGATGAGTTATGGAAGATGAGCTATGAGCTATGGTGCCCTACTAATCACCGCCAACTTTTTCCATCCCAGAGTCTTAGAGTCAATAGGTACATGCACGATAACATCTCCACGCGTGTGGGTTGGAAGATGAGCTATGGAAGATGAGTTATGGAAGATGAGCTATGAGCTATGGTGCCCTACTAATCACCGCCAACTTTTTCCATCCCAGAGTCTCAGAGTCAATGGGTACATGCACGATAACATCACGCGTGTGGGTTGGAAAATGAGCTATGGAAACCTTCAAAATTGCCCTACTAATCACGGCCAACTTTTTCCATCCGAGAGTCTTAGAGTCAATAGGTACATGCACGATAACATCTCCACGCGTGTGGGTTGGAAGATGAGCTATGGAAGATGAGCTATGAGCTATGGTGCCCTACTAATCACCGCCAACTTTTTCCATCCCAGAGTCTCAGAGTCAATGGGTACATGCACGATACATCTCCACGCGTGTGGGTTGGAAGATGAGCTATGGAAGATGAGCTATGAGCTATGGTGCCCTACTAATCACCGCCAACTTTTTCCATCCCAGAGTCTTAGAGTCAGTGGGTACATGCACGATAACATCTCCACGCGAGTGGGTTGGAAGATGAGCTATGGAAGATGAGCTATGAGCTATGGTGCCCTACTAATCACCGCCAACTTTTTCCATCCCAGAGTCTCAGAGTCAATAGGTACATGCACGATAACATCACCGCCCGTGTGGATTGGAAGATGAGCTATGGAAGCGTTCAAAATTGCCCTACTGACCACCGCCAACTTTTTCCATCCCAGAGTCTCAGAGTCAATGGGTACATGCACGATAACATCTCCACGCGTGTGGGTTGGAAGATGAGCTATGGAAACCTTCAAAATTGCCCTACTAATCACCGCCAACTTTTTCCATCCCAGAGTCTTAGAGTCAGTGGCTACATGCACGATAACATCTCCACGCGTGTGGCTTGGAAGGTGAGCTATGGAAGATGAGCTATGAGCTATGGTGCCCTACTAATCAGCGCCAACTTTTTCCATCCCAGAGTCTTAGAGTCAGTGGCTACATGCACGATAACATCTCCACGCGTGTGGGTTGGAAGATGAGCTATGGAAACCTTCAAAATTGCCCTACTAATCACCACCAACTTTTTCCATCCCAGAGTCTTAGAGTCAATGGGTACATGCACGATAATATCTCCACGCGTGTGGGTTGGAAGATGAGCTATGGAAACCTTCAAAATTGCCCTACTAATCACCGCCAACTTTTTCCATCCCAGAGTCTCAGAGTCAATGGGTACATGCACGATAACATCTCCACGCGTGTGGGTTGGAAGATGAGCTATGGAAGATGAGCTATGAGCTATGGTGCCCTACTAATCACCGCCAACTTTTTCCATCCCAGAGTCTTAGAGTCAGTGGGTACATGCACGATAACATCGCCACGCGTGTGGGTTGGAAGATGAGCTATGGAAGATGAGCTATGAGCTATGGTGCCCTACTAATCACCGCCAACTTTTTCCATCCCAGAGTCTTAGAGTCAATGGGTACATGCACGATAACATCTCCACGCGTGTGGGTTGGAAGATGAGCTATGGAAACCTTCAAAATTGCCCTACTAATCACCGCCAACTTTTTCCATCCCAGAGTCTCAGAGTCAATGGGTACATGCACGATAACATCTCCACGCGTGTGGGTTGGAAGATGAGCTATGGAAGATGAGCTATGAGCTATGGTGCCCTACTAATCACCGCCAACTTTTTCCATCCCAGAGTCTCAGAGTCAATGGGTACATGCACGATAACATCTCCACGCGTGTGGGTTGGAAGATGAGCTATGGAAGATGAGCTATGGAAGATGAGCTATGAGCTATGGTACCCTACTAATCACCGCCAACTTTTTATATCCCAGAGTCTCAGAGTCAATGGGTACATGCACGATAACATCTCCACGCGTGTGGATTGGAAGATGAGCTATGGAAGATGAGCTATGAGCTATGGTGCCCTACTAATCACCGCCAACTTTTTCCATCCCAGAGTCTTAGAGTCAATGGGTACATGCACGATAACATCTCCACGCGTGTGGGTTGGAAGATGAGCTATGGAAGATGAGCTATGAGCTATGGTGCCCTACTAATCACCGCCAACTTTTTCCATCCCAGAGTCTTAGAGTCAGTGGGTACATGCACGATAACATCTCCACGCGTGTGGGTTGGAAGATGAGCTATGGAAGATGAGCTATGAGCTATGGTGCCCTACTAATCACCGCCAACTTTTTCCATCCCAGAGTCTTAGAGTCAATGGGTACATGCACGATAACATCTCCACGCGTGTGGGTTGGAAGATGAGCTATGGAAACCTTCAAAATTGCCCTACTAATCACCGACAACTTTTTCCATCCCAGAGTCTTAGAGTCAATGGGTACATGCACGATAACATCTCCACGCGTGTGGGTTGGAAGATGAGCTATGGAAGATGAGCTATGAGCTATGGTGCCCTACTAATCACCGCCAACTTTTTCCATACGAGAGTCTTAGAGTCAATAGGTACATGCACGATAACATCTCCACGCGTGTGGGTTGGAAGATGAGCTATGGAAGATGAGCTATGGAAGATGAGCTATGAGCTATGGTGCCCTACTAATCACCGCCAACTTTTTCCATCCCAGGGTCTCAGAGTCAATGGGTACATGCACGATAACATCACCACCCGTGTGGGTTGGAAGATGAGCTATGGAAACCTTCAAAATTGCCCTACTAATCACCGCCAACTTTTTCCATCCCAGAGTCTTAGAGTCAATGGGTACATGCACGATAACATCTCCACGCGTGTGGGTTGGAAGATGAGCTATGGAAACCTTCAAAATTGCCCTACTAATCACCGCCAACTTTTTCCATCCCAGAGTCTCAAAATCAATGGGTACATGCACGATAACATCACCGCCCGTGTGGATTGGAAGATGAGCTATGGAAGCGTTCAAAATTGCCCTACTGACCACCGCCAACTTTTTCCATCCCAGAGTCTCAGAGTCAATGGGTACATGCACGATAACATCTCCACGCGTGTGGGTTGGAAAATGAGCTATGGAAGATGAGCTATGAGCTATGGTGCCCTACTAATCACCGCCAACTTTTTCCATCCCAGAGTCTTAGAGTCAGTGGGTACATGCACGATAACATCTCCACGCGTGTGGGTTGGAAGATGAGCTATGGAAACCTTCAAAATTGCCGTACTAATCACCGCCAACTTTTTCAATCCCAGAGTCTCAGAGTCAATGGGTACATGCACGAAAACATCTCCACGCGTGTGGGTTGGAAAATGAGCTATGGAAGATGAGCTATGAGCTATGGTGCCCTACTACTCAACGCCAACTTTTTCCATCCCAGAGTCTTAGAGTCAATGGGTACATTCACGATAACATCTCCACGCGTGTGGGTTGGACGATGAGCTATGGAAACCTTCAAAATTGCCCTACTAATCACCGCCAACTTTTTTCCATCCCAGAGTCTCAGAGTCAATGGGTACATGCACGATAACATCTCCACGCGTGTGGGTTGGAAAATGAGCTATGGAAGATGAGCTTTGAGCTATGGTGCCCTACTAATCGCCGCCAACTTTTGCCATCCCAGAGTCTCAGAGTCAATGGGTACATGCACGATAACATCACCGCCCGTGTGGATTGGAAGATGAGCTATGGAAGCGTTCAAAATTGCCCTACTGACCCACCGCCAACTTTTTCCATCCCAGAGTCTCAGAGTCAATGGGTACATGCACGATAACATCTCCACGCGTGTGGGTTGGAAGATGAGCTATGGAAGATGAGCTATGAGCTATGGTGCCCTACTAATCACCGCCAACTTTTTCCATCCCAGAGTCTTAGAGTCAATAGGTACATGCACGATAACATCTCCACGCGTGTGGGTTGGAAGATGAGCTATGAGATATGGTGCCCTACTAATCACCGCCAACTTTTTCCATCCCAGAGTCTTAGAGTCAGTGGGTACATGCACGATAACATCTCCACGCTTGTGGGTTGGAAGATGAGCTATGGAAGATGAGCTATGAGCTATGGTGCCCTACTAATCACCGCCAACTTTTTCCATCCCAGAGTCTTAGAGTCAATGGGTACATGCACGATAACATCTCCACGCGTGTGGGTTGGAAGATACATGCACGATAACATCACGCGTGTGGGTTGGAAAATGAGCTATGGAAACCTTCAAAATTGCCCTACTAATCACGGCCAACTTTTTCCATCCGAGAGTCTTAGAGTCAATAGGTACATGCACGATAACATCTCCACGCGTGTGGGTTGGAAGATGAGCTATGGAAGATGAGCTATGAGCTATGGTGCCCTACTAATCACCGCCAACTTTTTCCATCCCAGAGTCTCAGAGTCAATGGGTACATGCACGATAACATCTCCACGCGTGTGGGTTGGAAGATGAGCTATGGAAGATGAGCTATGAGCTATGGTGCCCTACTAATCACCGCCAACTTTTTCCATCTCAGAGTCTTAGAGTCAGTGGGTACATGCACGATAACATCTCCACGCGTGTGGGTTGGAAGATGAGCTATGGAAGATGAGCTATGAGCTATGGTGCCCTACTAATCACCGCCAACTTTTTCCATCCCAGAGTCTCAGAGTCAATGGGTACATGCACGATAACATCACCGCCCGTGTGGATTGGAAGATGAGCTATGGAAGCGTTCAAAATTGCCCTACTAATCACCGCCAACTTTTTCCATCCCAGAGTCTCAGAGTCAATGGGTACATGCACGATAACATCTCCACGCGTGTGGGTTGGAAGATGAGCTATGGAAGATGAGCTATGAGCTATGGTGCCCTACTAATCACCGCCAACTTTTTCCATCCCAGAGTCTTAGAGTCAGTGGGTACATGCACGATAACATCTCCACGCGTGTGGGTTGGAAGATGAGCTATGGAAGATGAGCTATGAGCTATGGTGCCCTACTAATCACCGCCAACTTTTTCCATCCCAGAGTCTTAGAGTCAATGGGTACATGCACGATAACATCTCCACGCGTGTGGGTTGGAAGATGAGCTATGGAAACCTTCAAAATTGCCCTACTAATCACCGCCAACTTTTTCCATCCCAGAGTCTCAGAGTCAATGGGTACATGCACGATAACATCTCCACGCGTGTGGGTTGGAAGATGAGCTATGGAAGATGAGCTATGAGCTATGGTACCCTACTAATCACCGCCAACTTTTTCCATCCCAGAGTCTCAGAGTCAATGGGTACATGCACGATAACATCTCCACGCGTGTGGATTGGAAGATGAGCTATGAGCTATGGTGCCCTACTAATCACCGCCAACTTTTTCCATCCCAGAGTCTTAGAGTCAATGGGTACATGCACGATAACATCTCCACGCGTGTGGGTTGGAAGATGAGCTATGGAAGATGAGCTATGAGCTATGGTGCCCTACTAATCACCGCCAACTTTTTCCATCCCAGAGTCTTAGAGTCAGTGGGTACATGCACGATAACATCTCCACGCGTGTGGGTTGGAAGATGAGCTATGGAAGATGAGCTATGAGCTATGGTGCCCTACTAATCACCGCCAACTTTTTCCATCCCAGAGTCTTAGAGTCAATGGGTACATGCACGATAACATCTCCACGCGTGTGGGTTGGAAGATGAGCTATGGAAACCTTCAAAATTGCCCTACTTATCACCGCCAACTTTTTCCATCCCAGAGTCTTAGAGTCAATGGGTACATGCACGATAACATCTCCACGCATGTGGGTTGGAAGATGAGCTATGGAAGATGAGCTATGAGCTATGGTGCCCTACTAATCACCGCCAACTTTTTCCACCCGAGAGTCTTAGAGTCAATAGGTACATGCACGATAACATCTCCACGCGTGTGGGTTGGAAGATGAGCTATGGAAGATGAGCTATGAGCTATGGTGCCCTACTAATCACCGCCAACTTTTTCCATCCCAGAGTCTTAGAGTCAATGGGTACATGCACGATAACATCTCCACGCGTGTGGGTTGGAAGATGAGCTATGGAAACCTTCAAAATTGCCCTACTGACCACGGCCAACTTTTTCCATCCCAGAGTCTTAGAGTCAATAGGTACATGCACGATAACATCTCCACGCGTGTGGGTTGGAAGATGAGCTATGGAAGATGAGTTATGGAAGATGAGCTATGAGCTATGGTTCCCTACTAATCACCGCCAACTTTTTCCATCCCAGAGTCTCAGAGTCAATGGGTACATGCACGATAACATCTCCACGCGTGTGGGTTGGAAGATGAGCTATGGAAGATGAGCTATGAGCTATGGTGCCCTACTAATCACCGCCAACTTTTCCATCTCAGAGTCTTAGAGTCAGTGGGTACATGCACGATAACATCTCCACGCGTGTGGGTTGGAAGATGAGCTATGGAAGATGAGCTATGAGCTATGGTGCCCTACTAATCACCGCCAACTTTTTCCATCCCAGAGTCTCAGAGTCAATGGGTACATGCACGATAACATCACCGCCCGTGTGGATTGGAAGATGAGCTATGGAAGCGTTCAAAATTGCCCTACTGACCACCGCCAACTTTTTCCATCCCAGAGTCTCAGAGTCAATGGGTACATGCACGATAACATCTCCACGCGTGTGGGTTGGAAGATGAGCTATGGAAACCTTCAAAATTGCCCTACTAATCACCGCCAACTTTTTCCATCCCAGAGTCTTAGAGTCAGTGGCTACATGCACGATAACATCTCCACGCGTGTGGGTTGGAAGATGAGCTATGGAAGATGAGCTATGAGCTATGGTGCCCTACTAATCACCGCCAACTTTTTCCATCCCAGAGTCTTAGAGTCAGTGGCTACATGCACGATAACATCTCCACGCGTGTGGGTTGGAAGATGAGCTATGGAAACCTTCAAAATTGCCCTACTAATCACCGCCAACTTTTTCCATCCCAGAGTCTTAGAGTCAATGGGTACATGCACGATAATATCTCCACGCGTGTGGGTTGGAAGATGAGCTATGGAAACCTTCAAAATTGCCCTACTAATCACCGGCAACTTTTTCCATCCCAGAGTCTCAGAGTCAATGGGTACATGCACGATAACATCTCCACGCGTGTGGGTTGGAAGATGAGCTATGGAAGATGAGCTATGAGCTATGGTGCCCTACCAATCACCGCCAACTTTTTCCATCCCAGAGTCTTAGAGTCAGTGGGTACATGCACGATAACATCTCCACGCGTGTGGGTTGGAAGATGAGCTATGGAAGATGAGCTATGGAAGATGAGCTATGAGCTATGGTGCCCTACTAATCACCGCCAACTTTTTCCATCCCAGAGTCTTAGAGTCAATGGGTACATGCACGATAACATCTCCACGCGTGTGGGTTGGAAGATGAGCTATGGAAACCTTCAAAATTGCCCTACTAATCACCGCCAACTTTTTCCATCCCAGAGTCTCAGAGTCAATGGGTACATGCACGATAACATCTCCACGCGTGTGGGTTGGAAGATGAGCTATGGAAGATGAGCTATGAGCTATGGTGCCCTACTAATCACCGCCAACTTTTTCCATCCCAGAGTCTCAGAGTCAATGGGTACATGCACGATAACATCTCCACGCGTGTGGGTTGGAAGATGAGCTATGGAAGATGAGCTATGAGCTATGGTACCCTACTAATCACCGCCAACTTTTTCCATCCCAGAGTCTCAGATTCAATGGGTACATGCACGATAACATCTCCACGCGTGTGGATTGGAAGATGAGCTATGAGCTATGGTGCCCTACTAATCACCGCCAACTTTTTCCATCCCAGAGTCTTAGAGTCAACGGGTACATGCACGATAACATCTCCACGCGTGTGGGTTGGAAGATGAGCTATGGAAGATGAGCTATGAGCTATGGTGCCCTACTAATCACCGCCAACTTTTTCCATCCCAGAGTCTCAGAGTCAATGGGTACATGCACGATAACATCACCGCCCGTGTGGATTGGAAGATGAGCTATGGAAGCGTTCAAAATTGCCCTACTGACCACCGCCAACTTTTTCCATCCCAGAGTCTCAGAGTCAATGGGTACATGCACGATAACATCTCCACGCGTGTGGGTTGGAAGATGAGCTATGGAAACCTTCAAAATTGCCCTACTAATCACCGCCAACTTTTTCCATCCCAGAGTCTTAGAGTCAGTGGCTACATGCACGATAACATCTCCACGCGTGTGGGTTGGAAGATGAGCTATGGAAGATGAGCTATGAGCTATGGTGCCCTACTAATCACCGCCAACTTTTTCCATCCCAGAGTCTTAGAGTCAGTGGCTACATGCACGATAACATCTCCACGCGTGTGGGTTGGAAGATGAGCTATGGAAACCTTCAAAATTGCCCTACTAATCACCGCCAACTTTTTCCATCCCAGAGTCTTAGAGTCAATGGGTACATGCACGATAATATCTCCACGCGTGTGGGTTGGAAGATGAGCTATGGAAACCTTCAAAATTGCCCTACTAATCACCGGCAACTTTTTCCATCCCAGAGTCTCAGAGTCAATGGGTACATGCACGATAACATCTCCACGCGTGTGGGTTGGAAGATGAGCTATGGAAGATGAGCTATGAGCTATGGTGCCCTACCAATCACCGCCAACTTTTTCCATCCCAGAGTCTTAGAGTCAGTGGGTACATGCACGATAACATCTCCACGCGTGTGGGTTGGAAGATGAGCTATGGAAGATGAGCTATGGAAGATGAGCTATGAGCTATGGTGCCCTACTAATCACCGCCAACTTTTTCCATCCCAGAGTCTTAGAGTCAATGGGTACATGCACGATAACATCTCCACGCGTGTGGGTTGGAAGATGAGCTATGGAAACCTTCAAAATTGCCCTACTAATCACCGCCAACTTTTTCCATCCCAGAGTCTCAGAGTCAATGGGTACATGCACGATAACATCTCCACGCGTGTGGGTTGGAAGATGAGCTATGGAAGATGAGCTATGAGCTATGGTGCCCTACTAATCACCGCCAACTTTTTCCATCCCAGAGTCTCAGAGTCAATGGGTACATGCACGATAACATCTCCACGCGTGTGGGTTGGAAGATGAGCTATGGAAGATGAGCTATGAGCTATGGTACCCTACTAATCACCGCCAACTTTTTCCATCCCAGAGTCTCAGATTCAATGGGTACATGCACGATAACATCTCCACGCGTGTGGATTGGAAGATGAGCTATGAGCTATGGTGCCCTACTAATCACCGCCAACTTTTTCCATCCCAGAGTCTTAGAGTCAATGGGTACATGCACGATAACATCTCCACGCGTGTGGGTTGGAAGATGAGCTATGGAAGATGAGCTATGAGCTATGGTGCCCTACTAATCACCGCCAACTTTTTCCATCCCAGAGTCTTAGAGTCAGTGGGTACATGCACGATAACATCTCCACGCGTGTGGGTTGGAAGATGAGCTATGGAAGATGAGCTATGGAAGATGAGCTATGAGCTATGGTGCCCTACTAATCACCGCCAACTTTTTCCATCCCAGAGTCTTAGAGTCAATGGGTACATGCACGATAACATCTCCACGCGTGTGGGTTGGAAGATGAGCTATGGAAACCTCCAAATTTCCCCTTCTAATCACCGCCAACTTTTTCCATCCCAGAGTCTTAGAGTCAATGGGTACATGCACGATAACATCTCCACGCATGTGGGTTGGAAGATGAGCTATGGAAGATGAGCTATGAGCTATGGTGCCCTCCTAATCACCGCCAACTTTTTCCACCCGAGAGTCTTAGAGTCAATAGGTACATGCACGATAACATCTCCACGCGTGTGGGTTGGAAGATGAGCTATGGAAGATGAGCTATAAGCTATGGTGCCCTACTAATCACCGCCAACTTTTTCCATCCCAGAGTCTCAGAGTCAATGGGTACATGCACGATAACATCACCACCCGTGTGGGTTGGAAGATGAGCTATGGAAACCTTCAAAATTGCCCTACTAATCACCGCCAACTTTTTCCATCCCAGAGTCTTAGAGTCAATGGGTACATGCACGATAACATCTCCACGCGTGTGGGTTGGAAGATGAGCTATGGAAGATGAGCTATGGAAGATGAGCTATGAGCTATGGTGCCCTACTAATCACCGCCAACTTTTTCCATCCCAGAGTCTTAGAGTCAATGGGTACATGCACGATAACATCTCCACGCGTGTGGGTTGGAAGATGAGCTATGGAAACCTTCAAAATTGCCCTACTAATCACCGCCAACTTTTTCCATCCCAGAGTCTTAGAGTCAATGGGTACATGCACGATAACATCTCCACGCGTGTGGGTTGGAAGATGAGCTATGGAAGATGAGCTATGAGCTATGGTGCCCTACTAATCACCGCCAACTTTTTCCATCCCAGAGTCTCAGAGTCAATGGGTACATGCACGATAACATCTCCACGCGTGTGGGTTGGAAGATGAGCTATGGAAGATGAGCTATGAGCTATGGTGCCCTACTGACCACCGCCAACTTTTTCCATCCCAGAGTCTTAGAGTCAATGGGTACATGCACGATAACATCTCCACGCGTGTGGGTTGGAAGATGAGCTATGGAAGATGAGCTATGAGCTATGGTGCCCTACTAATCACCGCCAACCTTTTTCCATCCCAGAGTCTTAGAGTCAATGGGTACATGCACGATAATATCTCCACGCGTGTGGGTTGGAAGATGAGCTATGGAAGATGAGCTATGAGCTATGGTGCCCTACTAATCACCGCCAACTTTTTCCATCCCAGAGTCTCAGAGTCAATGGGTACATGCGCGATAACATCTCCAAGCGTGTGGGTTGGAAGATGAGCTATGGAAACCTTAAAAATTGCCCTGCTGACCACCGCCAACTTTTTCCATCCCAGAGTCTTAGAGTCAATGGGTACATGCACGATAACATCTCCACGCGTGTTGGTTGGAAGATGAGCTATGGAAGATGAGCTATGAGCTATGGTGCCCTACTAATCACCGCCAACTTTTTCCATCCCAGAGTCTCAGAGTCAATGGGTACATGCACGATAACATCTCCACGCGTGTGGGTTGGAAGATGAGCTATGGAAGATGAGCTATGGAAGATGAGCTATGAGCTATGGTACCCTACTAATCACCGCCAACTTTTTCCATCCCAGAGTCTCAGAGTCAATGGGTACATGCACGATAACATCTCCACGCGTGTGGGTTGGAAGATGAGCTATGGAAGATGAGCTATGGAAGATGAGCTATGGTGCCCTACTACTCAACGCCAACTTTTTCCATCCCAGAGTCTCAGAGTCAATGGGTACATGCACGATAACATCTCCACGCGTGTGGGTTGGAAAATGAGCTATGGAAGATGAGCTATGAGCTATGGTGCCCTACTAATCACCGCCAACTTTTTCCATCCCAGAGTCTCAGAGTCAATGGGTACATGCACGATAACATCTCCACGCGTGTGGGTTGGAAGATGAGTTATGGAAGATGAGCTATGAGCTATGGTGCCCTACTAATCACCGCCAACTTTTTTAATCCCAGAGTCTTAGAGTCAATGGGTACATGCACGATAATATCTCCACGCGTGTGGGTTGGAAGATGAGCTATGGAAACCTTCAAAATTGCCCTACTAATCACCGCCAAATTTTTCCATCCCAGAGTCTTAGAGTCAATGGGTACATGCACGATAACATCTCCACGCGTGTGGGTTGGAAAATGAGCTATGGAAGATGAGCTATGGAAGATGAGCTATGAGCTATGGTGCCCTACTACTCAACGCCAACTTTTTCCATCCCAGAGTCTCAGAGTCAATGGGTACATGCACGATAACATCTCCACGCGTGTGGGTTGGAAGATGAGCTATGGAAGATGAGCTATGAGCTATGGTGCCCTACTAATCACCGCCAACTTTTTTAATCCCAGAGTCTTAGAGTCAATGGGTACATGCACGATAATATCTCCACGCGTGTGGGTTGGAAGATGAGCTATGGAAACCTTCAAAATTGCCCTACTAATCACCGCCAACTTTTTCCATCCCAGAGTCTTACAGTCAATGGGTACATGCACGATAACATCTCCACGCGTGTGGGTTGGAAAATGAGCTATGGAAGATGAGCTATGAGCTATGGTGCCCTACTAATCACCGCCAACTTTTTCCATCCCAGAGTCTCAGAGTCAATGGGTACATGCACGATAACATCTCCACGCGTGTGGGTTGGAAGATGAGCTATGGAAGATGAGCTATGAGCTATGGTGCCCTACTAATCACCGCCAACTTTTTCCATCCCAGAGTCTTAGAGTCAATGGGTACATGCACGATAACATCTCCACACGTGTGGGTTGGAAGATGAGCTATGGAAGATGAGCTATGAGCTATGGTGCCATTGTACCCATTGACTCTGAGACTCTGGGATGGAAAAAGTTGGCGGTGATTAGTAGGGCACCATAGCTCATAGCTCATCTTCCATAGCTCATCTTCCAACCCACACGCGTGGAGATGTTATTGTGCATGTACCCATTGACTCTGAGACTCTGGGATGGAAAAAGTTGGCGGTGATTAGTAGGGCACCATAGCTCATAGCTCATCTTCCATAGCTCATCTTCCAACCCACACGCGTGGAGATGTTATCGTGCATGTACCCATTGACTCTGAGACTCTGGGATGGAAAAAGTTGGCGGTGATTAGTAGGGCACCATAGCTCATAGCTGATCTTCCATAGCTCATCTTCCAACCCACACGCGTGGAGATGTTATCGTGCATGTACCCATTGACTCTGAGACTCTGGGATGGAAAAAGTTGGCGGTGATTAGTAGGGCAATTTTGAAGGTTTCCATAGCTCATCTTCCAACCCACACGCGTGGAGATGTTATCGTGCATGTACCCATTGACTCTGAGACTCTGGGATGGAAAAAGTTGGCGGTGATTAGTAGGGCACCATAGCTCATAGCTCATCTTCCATAGCACATCTTCCATAGCTCATCTTCCAACCCACACGCGTGGAGATGTTATCGTGCATGTACCCATTGACTCTGAGACTCTGGGATGGAAAAAGTTGGCGGTGATTAGTAGGGCACCATAGCTCATAGCTCATCTTCCATAGCTCATCTTCCATAGCTCATCTTCCAACCCACACGCGTGGAGATATTATCGTGCATGTACCCATTGACTCTGAGACTCTGGGATGGAAAAAGTTGGCGGTGGTCAGTAGGGCAATTTTTAAGGTTTCCATAGCTAATTTTCCAACCCCCACGTGTGGAGATGTTATCGTGCATGTACCCATTGACTCTAAGACTCTGGGATGGAAAAAGTTGGCGGTGATTAGTAGGGCACCATAGCTCATAGCTCATCTTCCATAGCTCATCTTCCAACCCACACGCGTGGAGATGTTATCGTTCATGTACCCATTGACTCTGAGACTCTGGGATGGAAAAAGTTGGCGGTGATTAGTAGGGCAATTTTGAAGGTTTCCATAGCTCATCTTCCAACCCACACGCGTGGAGATGTTATCGTGCATGTACCCATTGACTCTGAGACTCTGGGATGGAAAAAGTTGGCGGTGATTAGTAGGGCACCATAGCTCATAGCTCATCTTCCATAGTTCATCTTCCAACCCACACGCGTGGAGATGTTATCGTGCATGTACCCATTGACTCTGAGACTCTGGGATGGAAAAAGTTGGCGGTGATTAGTAGGGCACCATAGCTCATAGCTCATCTTCCATAGCTCATCTTCCAACCCACACGCGTGGAGATGTTATCGTGCATGTACCCATTGACTCTGAGACTCTGGGATGGAAAAAGTTGGCGGTGATTAGTAGGGCAATTTTTAAGGTTTCCATAGCTCATCTTCCAACCCACACGCGTGGAGATGTTATCGTGCATGTACCCATTGACTCTGAGACTCTGGGATGGAAAAAGTTGGCGGTGATTAGTAGGGCACCATAGCTCATAGCTCATCTTCCATAGCTCATTTTCCAACCCACACGCGTGGAGATGTTTTCGTGCATGTACCCATTGACTCTGAGACTCTGGGATGGAAAAAGTTGGCGGTGATTAGTAGGGCAATTTTGAAGGTTTCCATAGCTCATCTTCCAACCCACACGCGTGGAGATGTTATCGTGCATGTACCCATTGACTCTGAGACTCTGGGATGGAAAAAGTTGGCGGTGATTAGTAGGGCACCATAGCTCATAGCTCATCTTCCATAGCTCATCTTCCAACCCACACGCGTGGAGATGTTATCGTGCATGTACCTATTGACTCTAAGACTCTCGGATGGAAAAAGTTGGCCGTGGTCAGTAGGGCAATTTTGAAGGTTTCCATAGCTCATCTTCCAACCCACACGCGTGGAGATGTTATCGTGCATGTACCCATTGACTCTAAGACTCTGGGATGGAAAAAGTTGGCGGTGATTAGTAGGGCACCATAGCTCATAGCTCATCTTCCATAACTCATCTTCCAACCCACACGCGTGGAGATATTATCGTGCATGTACCCATTGACTCTAAGACTCTGGGATGGAAAAAGTTGGCGGTGATTAGTAGGTCACCATAGCTCATAGCTCATCTTCCATAGCTCATCTTCCAACCCACACGCGTGGAGATGTTATCGTGCATGTACCCATTGACTCTAAGACTCTGGGATGGAAAAAGTTGGCGGTGATTAGTAGGGCAATTTTGAAGGTTTCCATAGCTCATCTTCCAACCCACACGCGTGGAGATGTTATCGTGCATGTACCCATTGACTCTGAGACTCTGGGATGGAAAAAGTTGGCGTTGAGTAGTAGGGCACCATAGCTCATAGCTCATCTTCCATAGCTCATATTCCAACCCACACGCGTGGAGATGTTTTCGTGCATGTCCCCATTGACTCTGAGACTCTGGGATGGAAAAAGTTGGCGGTGATTAGTAGGGCACCATAGCTCATAGCTCATCTTCCATAGCTCATCTTCCAACCCACACGCGTGGAGATGTTATCGTGCATGTACCTATTGACTCTAAGACTCTCGGATGGAAAAAGTTGGCGGTGATTAGTAGGGCAATTTTGAAGGTTTCCATAGCTCATCTTCCAACCCACACGCGTGGAGATATTATCGTGCATGTACCCATTGACTCTAAGACTCTGGGATGGAAAAAGTTGGCGGTGATTAGTAGGGCACCATAGCTCATAGCTCATCTTCCATAGCTCATCTTCCATAGCTCATCTTCCAACCCACACGCGTGGAGATGTTATCGTGCATGTACCTATTGACTCTAAGACTCTCGGATGGAAAAAGTTGGCGGTGATTAGTAGGGCACCATAGCTCAAAGCTCATCTTCCATAGCTCATTTTCCAACCCACACGCGTGGAGATGTTATCGTGCATGTACCCATTGACTCTGAGACTCTGGGATGGCAAAAGTTGGCGGTGATTAGTAGGGCACCATAGCTCAAAGCTCATCTTCCATAGCTCATTTTCCAACCCACACGCGTGGAGATGTTATCGTGCATGTACCCATTGACTCTGAGACTCTGGGATGGAAAAAGTTGGCGGTGATTAGTAGGGCAATTTTGAAGGTTTCCATAGCTCATCTTCCAACCCACACGCGTGGAGATGTTATCGTGCATGTACCCATTGACTCTGAGACTCTGGGATGGCAAAAGTTGGCGGTGATTAGTAGGGCACCATAGCTCAAAGCTCATCTTCCATAGCTCATTTTCCAACCCACACGCGTGGAGATGTTATCGTGCATGTACCCATTGACTCTGAGACTCTGGGATGGAAAAAGTTGGCGGTGATTAGTAGGGCAATTTTGAAGGTTTCCATAGCTCATCTTCCAACCCACACGCGTGGAGATGTTATCGTGCATGTACCTATTGACTCTAAGACTCTCGGATGGAAAAAGTTGGCGAAGATTAGTAGGGCACCATAGCTCAAAGCTCATCTTCCATAGCTCATTTTCCAACCCACACGCGTGGAGATGTTATCGTGCATGTACCCATTGACTCTGAGACTCTGGGATGGCAAAAGTTGGCGGTGATTAGTAGGGCAATTTTGAAGGTTTCCATAGCTCATCTTCCAACCCACACGCGTGGAGATGTTATCGTGCATGTACCCATTGACTCTGAGACTCTGGGATGGCAAAAGTTGGCGGTGATTAGTAGGGCACCATAGCTCAAAGCTCATCTTCCATAGCTAATTTTCCAACCCACACGCGTGGAGATGTTATCGTGCATGTACCCATTGACTCTGAGACTCTGGGATGGCAAAAGTTGGCGGTGATTAGTAGGGCACCATAGCTCAAAGCTCATCTTCCATAGCTCATTTTCCAACCCACACGCGTGGAGATGTTATCGTGCATGTACCCATTGACTCTGAGACTCTGGGATGGAAAAAGTTGGCGGTGATTAGTAGGGCAATTTTGAAGGTTTCCATAGCTCATCTTCCAACCCACACGCGTGGAGATGTTATCGTGCATGTACCCATTGACTCTAAGACTCTGCGATGGAAAAAGTTGGCGGTGATTAGTAGGGCACCATAGCTCATAGCTCATCTTCCATAGCTCATCTTCCAACCCACACGCGTGGAGATGTTATCGTGCATGTACCCATTGACTCTAAGACTCTGGGATGGAAAAAGTTGGCGGTGATTAGTAGGGCACCATAGCTCATAGCTCATCTTCCATAGCTCATCTTCCAACCCACACGCGTGGAGATGTTATCGTGCATGTACCCATTGACTCTAAGACTCTGGGATGGAAAAAGTTGGCGGTGATTAGTAGGGCAATTTTGAACGCTTCCATAGCTCATCTTCCAACCCACACGCGTGGAGATATTATCGTGCATGTACCCATTGACTCTAAGACTCTGGGATGGAAAAAGTTGGCGGTGATTAGTAGGGCACCATAGCTCATAGCTCATCTTCCATAGCTCATCTTCCAACCCACACGCGTGGAGATTTTATCGTGCATGTACCCATTGACTCTGAGACTCTGGGATGGAAAAAGTTGGCGGTGATTAGTAGGGCACCATAGCTCATAGCTCGTCTTCCATAGCTCATCTTCCAACCCACACGCGTGGAGATGTTATCGTGCATGTACCCATTGACTCTGAGACTCTGGGATGGAAAAAGTTGGCGGTGGTCAGTAGGGCAATTTTGAACGCTTCCATAGCTCATCTTCCAACCCACACGCGTGGAGATGTTATCGTGCATGTACCCATTGACTCTAAGACTCTGGGATGGAAAAAGTTGGCGGTGATTAGTAGGGCACCATAGCTCATAGCTCATCTTCCATAACTCATTTTCCAACCCACACGCGTGGAGATGTTATCGTGCATGTACCTATTGACTCTAAGACTCTGGGATGGAAAAAGTTGGCGGTGATTAGTAGGGCACCATAGCTCATAGCTGATCTTCCATAGCTCATCTTCCAACCCACACGCGTGGAGATGTTATCGTGCATGTACCTATTGACTCTAAGACTCTCGGATGGAAAAAGTTGGCCGTGGTCAGTAGGGCAATTTTGAAGGTTTCCATAGCTCATCTTCCAACCCACACGCGTGGAGATGTTATCGTGCATGTACCCATTGACTCTAAGACTCTGGGATGGAAAAAGTTGGCGGTGATTAGTAGGGCACCATAGCTCATAGCTCATCTTCCATAGCTCATCTTCCATAGCTCATCTTCCATAGCTCATCTTCCATAGCTCATCTTCCAACCCACACGCGTGGAGATGTTATCGTGCATGTACCCATTGACTCTAAGACTCTGGGATGGAAAAAGTTGGCGGTGATTAGTAGGGCACCATAGCTCATAGCTCATCTTCCATAGCTCATTTTCCATAGCTCATCTTCCAACCCACACGCGTGGAGATGTTATCGTGCATGTACTTATTGACTCTAAGACTCTCGGATGGAAAAAGTTGGCCGTGGTCAGTAGGGCAATTTTGAAGGTTTCCATAGCTCATCTTCCAACCCACACGCGTGGAGATGTTATCGTGCATGTACCCATTGACTCTAAGACTCTGGGATGGAAAAAGTTGGCGGTGATTAGTAGGGCACCATAGCTCATAGCTCATCTTCCATAGCTCATCTTCCAACCCACACGCGTGGAGATGTTATCGTGCATGTACCCATTGACTCTGAGACTCTGGGATGGAAAAAGTTGGCGGTGATTAGTAGGGCACCATAGCTGATAGCTCATCTTCCATAGCTCATTTTCCAACCCACACGCGTGGAGATGTTATCGTGCATGTACCCATTGACTCTAAGACTCTGGGATGGAAAAAGTTGGCGGTGATTAGTAGGGCACCATAGCTCATAGCCCATCTTCCATAGCTCATTTTCCGTAGCTCATCTTCCAACCCACACGCGTGGAGATGTTATCGTGCATGTAGCCACTGACTCTAAGACTCTGGGATGGAAAAAGTTGGCGGTGATTAGTAGGGCACCATAGCTCATAGCTCATCTTCCAACCCACACGCGTGGAGATGTTATCGTGCATGTACCCATTGACTCTGAGACTCTTGGATGGAAAAAGTTGGCGGTGATTAGTAGGGCACCATAGCTCATAGCTCATCTTCCAACCCACACGCGTGGAGATATTATCGTGCATGTACCCATTGACTCTAAGACTCTGGGATGGAAAAAGTTGGCGGTGATTAGTAGGGCACCATAGCTCATAGCTCATCTTCCAACCCACACGCGTGGAGATGTTATCGTGCATGTACCCATTGACTCTGAGACTCTGGGATGGAAAAAGTTGGCGGTGGTCAGTAGGGCAATTTTGAACGCTTCCATAGCTCATCTTCCAATCCACACGGGCGGTGATGTTATCGTGCATGTACCCATTGACTCTGAGACTCTGGGATGGAAAAAGTTGGCGGTGATTAGTAGGGCAATTTTGAAGGTTTCCATAGCTCATCTTCCAACCCACACGCGTGGAGATGTTATCGTGCATGTACCTATTGACTCTAAGACTCTGGGATGGAAAAAGTTGGCGGTGATTAGTAGGGCAATTTTGAAGGTTTCCATAGCTCATCTTCCAACCCACACGCGTGGAGATGTTATCGTGCATGTAGCCACTGACTCTAAGACTCTGGGATGGAAAAAGTTGGCGGTGATTAGTAGGCCACCATAGCTCATCTTCCAACCCACACGCGTGGAGATGTTATCGTGCATGTAGCCACTGACTCTAAGACTCTGGGATGGAAAAAGTTGGCGGTGATTAGTAGGGCACCATAGCTCATAGCTCATCTTCCATAGCTCATCTTCCAACCCACACGCGTGGAGATGTTATCGTGCATGTAGCCACTGACTCTAAGACTCTGGGATGGAAAAAGTTGGCGGTGATTAGTAGGGCAATTTTGAAGGTTTCCATAGCTCATCTTCCAACCCACACGCGTGGAGATGTTATCGTGCATGTACCCACTGACTCTAAGACTCTGGGATGGAAAAAGTTGGCGGTGATTAGTAGGGCACCATAGCTCATAGCTCATCTTCCATAGCTCATCTTCCAACCCACACGCGTGGAGTTGTTATCGTGCATGTACCCATTGACTCTGAGACTCTGGGATGGAAAAAGTTGGCGGTGATTAGTAGGGCACGATAGCTCATAGCTCATCTTCCAACCCACACGCGTGGAGATGTTATCGTGCATGTACCCACTGACTCTAAGACTCTGGGATTGAAAAAGTTGGCGGTGATTAGTAGGGCACCATAGCTCATAGCTCATCTTCCATAGCTCATCTTCCAACCCACACGCGTGGAGATGTTATCGTGCATGTACCCATTGACTCTGAGACTCTGGGATGGAAAAAGTTGGCCGTGGTCAGTAGGGCAATTTTGAAGGTTTCCATAGCTCATCTTCCAACCCACACGCGTGGAGATATTATCGTGCATGTACCCATTGACTCTGAGACTCTGGGATGGCAAAAGTTGGCGGTGATTAGAAGGGCACCATAGCTCATAGCTCATCTTCCATAGCTCATCTTCCAACCCACACGCGTGGAGATGTTATCGTGCATGTACCTATTGACTCTAAGAATCTGGGATGGAAAAAGTTGGCCGTGGTCAGTAGGGCAATTTTGAAGGTTTCCATAGCTCATCTTCCAACCCACACGCGTGGAGATGTTATCGTGCATGTACCCACTGACTCTAAGACTCTGGGATGGAAAAAGTTGGCGGTGGTCAGCAGGGCAATTTTTAAGGTTTCCATAGCTCATCTTCCAACCCACACGCGTGGAGATGTTATCGTGCATGTACCCATTGACTCTGAGACTCTGGGATGGAAAAAGTTGGCGGTGATTAGTAGGGTACCATAGCTCATAGCTCATCTTCCATAGCTCATTTTCCAACCCACACGCGTGGAGATGTTATCGTGCATGTACCTATTGACTCTAAGACTCTGGGATGGAAAAAGTTGGCGGTGATTAGTAGGGCACCATAGCTCATAGCTCATCTTCCATAGCTCATCTTCCAACCCACACGCGTGGAGATGTTATCGTGCATGTACCTATTGACTCTAAGAATCTGGGATGGAAAAAGTTGGCCGTGGTCAGTAGGGCAATTTTGAAGGTTTTCATAGCTTATCTTCCAACCCACACGCGTGGAGATGTTATCGTGCATGTACCCACTGACTCTAAGACTCTGGGATGGAAAAAGTTGGCGGTGGTCAGCAGGGCAATTTTTAAGGTTTCCATAGCTCATCTTCCAACCCACACGCGTGGAGATGTTATCGTGCATGTACCCATTGACTCTGAGACTCTGGGATGGAAAAAGTTGGCCGTGGTCAGTAGGGCAATTTTGAAGGTTTCCATAGCTCATCTTCCAACCCACACGCGTGGAGATATTATCGTGCATGTACCCATTGACTCTGAGACTCTGGGATGGAAAAAGTTGGCGGTGATTAGTAGGGCAATTTTGAAGGTTTCCATAGCTCATCTTCCAACCCACACGCGTGGAGATGTTATCGTGCATGTACCCATTGACTCTAAGACTCTGGGATGGAAAAAGTTGGCGGTGATTAGTAGGGCAATTTTGAAGGTTTCCATAGCTCATCTTCCAACCCACACGCGTGGAGATGTTATCGTGCATGTACCTATTGACTCTAAGACTCTGGGATGGAAAAAGTTGGCCGTGGTCAGTAGGGCAATTTTGAAGGTTTCCATAGCTCATCTTCCAACCCACACGCGTGGAGATATTATCGTGCATGTACCCATTGACTCTGAGACTCTGGGATGGAAAAAGTTGGCGGTGATTAGTAGGCCAATTTTGAAGGTTTCCATAGCTCATCTTCCAACCCACACGCGTGGAGATGTTATCGTGCATGTAGCCACTGACTCTAAGACTCTGGGATGGAAAAAGTTGGCGGTGATTAGTAGGGCACCATAGCTCATAGCTCATCTTCCATAGCTCATCTTCCATAGCTCATCTTCCAACCCACACGCGTGGAGATGTTATCGTGCATGTACCCATTGACTCTGAGACTCTGGGATGGAAAAAGTTGGCGGTGATTAGTAGGGCAATTTTGAAGGTTTCCATAGCTCATCTTCCAACCCACACGCGTGGAGATGTTATCGTGCATGTACCCATTGACTCTGAGACTCTGGGATGGAAAAAGTTGGCGGTGATTAGTAGGGCAATTTTGAAGGTTTCCATAGCTCATCTTCCAACCCACACGCATGGAGATGTTATCGTGCATGTAGCCACTGACTCTAAGACTCTGGGATGGAAAAAGTTGGCGGTGATTAGTAGGGCACCATAGCTCATAGCTCATCTTCCAACCCACACGCGTGGAGATGTTATCGTGCATGTACCCATTGACTCTAAGACTCTGGGATGGAAAAAGTTGGCGGTGATTAGTAGGGCACCATAGCTCATAGCTCATCTTCCAACCCACACGCGTGGAGATGTTATCGTGCATGTACCTATTGACTCTAAGACTCTGGGATGGAAAAAGTTGGCGGTGATTAGTAGGGCAATCTAGGGCTATGAAGGTTTCCATAGCTCATCTTCCAACCCACACGCGTGGAGATGTTATCGTGCATGTACCTATTGACTCTAAGACTCTGGGATGGAAAAAGTTGGCCGTGGTCAGTAGGGCAATTTTTAAGGTTTCCATAGCTCATCTTCCAACCCACACGCGTGGAGATGTTATCGTGCATGTACCTATTGACTCTAAGAATCTGGGATGGAAAAAGTTGGCCGTGGTCAGTAGGGCAATTTTGAAGGTTTCCATAGCTCATCTTCCAACCCACACGCGTGGAGATATTATCGTGCATGTACCCATTGACTCTGAGACTCTGGGATGGAAAAAGTTGGCGGTGATTAGTAGGGCAATTTTGAAGGTTTCCATAGCTCATCTTCCAACCCACACGCGTGGAGATGTTATCGTGCATGTACCCATTGACTCTAAGACTCTGGGATGGAAAAAGTTGGCGGTGATTAGTAGGGCACCATAGCTCATAGCTCATCTTCCATAGCTCATCTTCCAACCCACACGCGTGGAGATGTTATCGTGCATGTACCTATTGACTCTAAGACTCTCGGATGGAAAAAGTTGGCGGTGATTAGTAGGGCAATTTTGAAGGTTTCCATCGCTCATCTTCCAACCCACACGCGTGGAGATGTTATCGTGCATGTACCTATTGACTCTAAGACTCTGGGATGGAAAAAGTTGGCCGTGGTCAGTAGGGCAATTTTGAAGGTTTCCATAGCTCATCTTCCAACCCACACGCGTGGAGATATTATCGTGCATGTACCCATTGACTCTGAGACTCTGGGATGGAAAAAGTTGGCGGTGATTAGTAGGGCAATTTTGAAGGTTTCCATAGCTCATCTTCCAACCCACACGCGTGGAGATGTTATCGTGCATGTACCCATTGACTCTAAGACTCTGGGATGGAAAAAGTTGGCGGTGATTAGTAGGGCAATTTTGAAGGTTTCCATAGCTCATCTTCCAACCCACACGCGTGGAGATGTTATCGTGCATGTACCTATTGACTCTAAGACTCTGGGATGGAAAAAGTTGGCCGTGGTCAGTAGGGCAATTTTGAAGGTTTCCATAGCTCATCTTCCAACCCACACGCGTGGAGATATTATCGTGCATGTACCCATTGACTCTGAGACTCTGGGATGGAAAAAGTTAGCGGTGATTAGTAGGGCAATTTTGAAGGTTTCCATAGCTCATCTTCCAACCCACACGCGTGGAGATGTTATCGTGCATGTACCTATTGACTCTAAGAATCTGGGATGGAAAAAGTTGGCCGTGGTCAGTAGGGCAATTTTGAAGGTTTCCATAGCTCATCTTCCAACCCACACGCGTGGAGATATTATCGTGCATGTACCCATTGACTCTGAGACTCTGGGATGGAAAAAGTTAGCGGTGATTAGTAGGGCAATTTTGAAGGTTTCCATAGCTCATCTTCCAACCCACACGCGTGGAGATGTTATCGTGCATGTACCTATTGACTCTAAGACTCTGGGATGGAAAAAGTTGGCGGTGATTAGTAGGGCACCATAGCTCATAGCTCATCTTCCATAGCTCATCTTCCATAGCTCATCTTCCATAGCTCATCTTCCATAGCTCATCTTCCAACCCACACGCGTGGAGATGTTATCGTGCATGTACCCACTGACTCTGAGACTCTGGGATGGCAAAAGTTGGCGGTGATTAGTAGAGCACCATAGCTCAAAGCTCATCTTCAATAGCTCATTTTCCAACCCACACGCGTGGAGATGTTATCGTGCATGTACCCATTGACTATGAGACTCTGGGATGGAAAAAGTTGGCGGTGATTAGTAGGGCACCATAGCTCATAGCTCATCTTCCATAGCTCATTTTCCAACCCACACGCGTGGAGATGTTTTCGTGCATGTACCCATTGACTCTGAGACTCTGGGATGGAAAAAGTTGGCGGTGATTAGTAGGGCACCATAGCTCATAGCTCATCTTCCATAGCTCATTTTCCAACCCACACGCGTGGAGATGTTTTCGTGCATGTACCCATTGACTCTGAGACTCTGGGATGGAAAAAGTTGGCGGTGATTAGTAGGGCAATTTTGAAGGTTTCCATAGCTCATCTTCCAACCCACACGCGTGGAGATGTTATCGTGCATGTACCCATTGACTCTAAGACTCTGGGATGGAAAAAGTTGGCGGTGATTAGTAGGGCACCATAGCTCATAGCTCATCTTCCATAGCTCATCTTCCAACCCACACGCGTGGAGATGTTATCGTGCATGTACCCATTGACTCTGAGACTCTGGGATGGAAAAAGTTGGCGGTGATTAGTAGGGCACCATAGCTCATAGCTCATCTTCCATAGCTCATCTTCCAACCCACACGCGTGGAGATGTTATCGTGCATGTACCCATTGACTCTGAGACTCTGGGATGGAAAAAGTTGGCGGTGATTAGTAGGGCAATTTTGAAGGTTTCCATAGCTCATCTTCCAACCCACACGCGTGGAGATGTTATCGTGCATGTACCCACTGACTCTAAGACTCTGGGATCGAAAAAGTTGGCGGTGATTAGTAGGGCACCATAGCTCATAGCTCATCTTCCATAGCTCATCTTCCAACCCACACGGGTGGAGATGTTATCGTGCATGTACCTATTGACTCTAAGACTCTGGGATGGAAAAAGTTGGCCGTGGTCAGTAGGGCAATTTTTAAGGTTTCCATAGCTCATCTTCCAACCCACACGCGTGGAGATATTATCGTGCATGTACCCACTGACTCTAAGACTCTGGGATGGAAAAAGTTGGCGGTGATTAGTAGGGCACCATAGCTCATAGCTCATCTTCCATAGCTCATCTTCCATAGCTCATCTTCCAACCCACACGCGTGGAGATGTTATCGTGCATGTACCCATTGACTCTAAGACTCTGGGATGGAAAAAGTTGGCGTTGAGTAGTAGGGCACCATAGCTCATAGCTCATCTTCCATAGCTCATTTTCCAACCCACACGCGTGGAGATGTTATCGTGCATGTACCCACTGACTCTAAGACTCTGGGATGGAAAAAGTTGGCGTTGAGTAGTAGGGCACCATAGCTCATAGCTCATCTTCCATAGCTCATTTTCCAACCCACACGCGTGGAGATGTTATCGTGCATGTACCCATTGACTCTAAGACTCTGGGATGGAAAAAGTTGGCGGTGATTAGTAGGGCACCATAGCTCATAGCTCATCTTCCATAGCTCATCTTCCAACCCACACGCGTGGAGATGTTATCGTGCATGTACCCATTGACTCTGAGACTCTGGGATGGAAAAAGTTGGCGGTGATTAGTAGGGCACCATAGCTCATAGCTCATCTTCCATAGCTCATCTTCCAACCCACACGCGTGGAGATGTTATCGTGCATGTACCTATTGACTCTAAGACTCTGGGATGGAAAAAGTTGGCGGTGATTAGTAGGGCACCATAGCTCATAGCTCATCTTCCATAACTCATCTTCCATAGCTCATCTTCCAACCCACACGCGTGGAGATGTTATCGTGCATGTACCTATTGACTCTAAGACTCTGGGATGGAAAAAGTTGGCGGTGATTAGTAGGGCACCATAGCTCATAGCTCATCTTCCAACCCACACGCGTGGAGATGTTATCGTGCATGTACACATTGACTCTGAGACTCTGGGATGGAAAAAGTTGGCCGTGGTCAGTAGGGCAATTTTGAAGGTTTCCATAGCTCATCTTCCAACCCACACGCGTGGAGATGTTATCGTGCATGTACCCACTGACTCTAAGACTCTGGGATGGAAAAAGTTGGCGGTGATTAGTAGGGCAATTTTGAAGGTTTCCATAGCTCATCTTCCAACCCACACGCGTGGAGATGTTATCGTGCATGTACCCACTGACTCTAAGACTCTGGGATGGAAAAAGTTGGCGGTGATTAGTAGGGCACCATAGCTCATAGCTCATCTTCCATAGCTCATCTTCCATAGCTCATCTTCCATAGCTCATCTTCCAACCCACACGCGTGGAGATGTTATCGTGCATGTACCCATTGACTCTGAGACTCTGGGATGGAAAAAGTTGGCGTTGATTAGTAGGGCACCATAGCTCATAGCTCATCTTCCATAGCTCATCTTCCAACCCACACGCGTGGAGATATTATCGTGCATGTAGCCACTGACTCTAAGACTCTGGGATGGAAAAAGTTGGCGGTGATTAGTAGGGCACCATAGCTCATAGCTCATCTTCCAACCCACACGCGTGGAGATGTTATTGTGCATGTACCCATTGACTCTGAGACTCTGGGATGGAAAAAGTTGGCGGTGATTAGTAGGGCACCATAGCTCATAGCTCATCTTCCATAGCTCATCTTCCAACCCACACGGGTGGAGATGTTATCGTGCATGTACCCACTGACTCTAAGACTCTGGGATGGAAAAAGTTGGCGGTGATAAGTAGGGCACCATAGCTCATAGCTCATCTTCCATAGCTCATTTTCCAACCCACACGCGTGGAGATGTTATCGTGCATGTACCCACTGACTCTAAGACTCTGGGATGGAAAAAGTTGGCGGTGATTAGTAGGGCACCATAGCTCATAGCTCATCTTCCATAGCTCATCTTCCATAGCTCATCTTCCAACCCACACGCGTGGAGATGTTATCGTGCATGTACCCATTGACTCTGAGACTCTGGGATGGAAAAAGTTGGCGGTGATTAGTAGGGCACCATAGCTCATAGCTCATCTTCCATAGCTCATCTTCCAACCCACACGCGTGGAGATGTTATCGTTCATGTACCCATTGACTCTGAGACTCTGGGATGGAAAAAGTTGGCCGTGGTCAGTAGGGCAATTTTGAAGGTTTCCATAGCTCATCTTCCAACCCACACGCGTGGAGATGTTATCGTGCATGTACCGATTGACTCTGAGACTCTGGGATGGAAAAAGTTGGCGTTGAGTAGTAGGGCACCATAGCTCATAGCTCATCTTCCATAGCTCATCTTCCATAACTCATCTTCCAACCCACACGCGTGGAGATGTTATCGTGCATGTACCTATTGACTCTAAGACTCTGGGATGGAAAAAGTTGGCCGTGGTCAGTAGGGCAATTTTGAAGGTTTCCATAGCTCATCTTCCAACCCACACGCGTGGAGATGTTATCGTGCATGTACCCATTGACTCTAAGACTCTGGGATGGAAAAAGTTGGCGGTGATTAGTAGGGCACCATAGCTCATAGATCATCTTCCATAGCTCATCTTCCAACCCACACGCGTGGAGATGTTATCGTTCATGTACCCATTGACTCTGAGACTCTGGGATGGAAAAAGTTGGCGGTGATTAGTAGGGCACCATAGCTCATAGCTCATCTTCCATAGCTCATCTTCCAACCCACACGCGTGGAGATGTTATCGTGCATGTACCCATTGACTCTGAGACTCTGGGATGGAAAAAGTTGGCGGTGATTAGTAGGGCACCATAGCTCATAGCTCATCTTCCATAGCTCATCTTCCATAGCTCATCTTCCAACCCACACGCGTGGAGATGTTATCGTTCATGTACCCATTGACTCTGAGAATCTGGGATGGAAAAAGTTGGCCGTGGTCAGTAGGGCAATTTTGAAGGTTTCCATAGCTCATCTTCCAACCCACACGCGTGGAGATGTTATCGTGCATGTACCCATTGACTCTGAGACTCTGGGATGGAAAAAGTTGGCGGTGATTAGTAGGGCACCATAGCTCATAGCTCATCTTCCATAACTCATCTTCCAACCCACACGCGTGGAGATGTTATCGTGCATGTGCCCATTGACTCTGAGACTCTGGGATGGAAAAAGTTGGCGGTGATAAGTAGGGCACCATAGCTCATAGCTCATCTTCCATAGCTCATCTTCCAACCCACACGCGTGGAGATGTTATCGTGCATGTACCCATTGACTCTAAGACTCTGGGATGGAAAAAGTTGGCGGTGATTAGTAGGGCACCATAGCTCATAGCTCATCTTCCATAGCTCATTTTCCATAGCTCATCTTCCAACCCACACGCGTGGAGATGTTATCGTGCATGTACCCACTGACTCTAAGACTCTCGGATGGAAAAAGTTGGCCGTGGTCAGTAGGGCAATTTTGAAGGTTTCCATAGCTCATCTTCCAACCCACACGGGTGGAGATGTTATCGTGCATGTACCCACTGACTCTAAGACTCTGGGATGGAAAAAGTTGGCGGTGATTAGTAGGGCACCATAGCTCATAGCTCATCTTCCATAGCTCATCTTCCAACCCACACGCGTGGAGATGTTATCGTGCATGTACCCATTGACTCTGAGACTCTGGGATGGAAAAAGTTGGCGGTGATTAGTAGGGCAATTTTGAAGGTTTCCATAGCTCATCTTCCAACCCACACGCGTGGAGATGTTATCGTGCATGTACCCATTGACTCTAAGACTCTGGGATGGAAAAAGTTGGCGGTGATTAGTAGGGCAATTTTGAAGGTTTCCATAGCTCATCTTCCAACCCACACGCGTGGAGATGTTATCGTGCATGTACCCATTGACTCTAAGACTCTGGGATGGAAAAAGTTGGCGGTGATTAGTAGGGCAATTTTGAAGGTTTCCATAGCTCATCTTCCAACCCACACGCGTGGAGATGTTATCGTGCATGTACCCATTGACTCTAAGACTCTGGGATGGAAAAAGTTGGCGGTGATTAGTAGGGCAATTTTGAAGGTTTCCATAGCTCATCTTCCAACCCACACGCGTGGAGATGTTATCGTGCATGTACCCATTGACTCTAAGACTCTGGGATGGAAAAAGTTGGCGGTGATTAGTAGGGCACCATAGCTCATAGCTCATCTTCCATAGCTCATTTTCCATAGCTCATCTTCCAACCCACACGCGTGGAGATGTTATCGTGCATGTACCTATTGACTCTAAGACTCTCGGATGGAAAAAGTTGGCCGTGGTCAGTAGGGCAATTTTGAAGGTTTCCATAGCTCATCTTCCAACCCACACGCGTGGAGATGTTATCGTGCATGTACCCATTGACTCTAAGACTCTGGGATGGAAAAAGTTGGCGGTGATTAGTAGAGCACCATAGCTCATAGCTCATCTTCCATAGCTCATCTTCCAACCCACACGCGTGGAGATGTTATCGTGCATGTACCCATTGACTCTGAGACTCTGGGATGGAAAAAGTTGGCGGTGATTAGTAGGGCACCATAGCTCATAGCTCATCTTCCATAGCTCATTTTCCAAACCCACACGCGTGGAGATGTTATCGTGCATGTACCCATTGACTCTAAGACTCTGGGATGGAAAAAGTTGGCGGTGATTAGTAGGGCACCACAGCTCATAGCTCATCTTCCATAGCTCATTTTCCATAGCTCATCTTCCAACCCACACGCGTGGAGATGTTATCGTGCATGTACCCACTGACTCTAAGACTCTGGGATGGAAAAAGTTGGCGGTGATTAGTAGAGCACCATAGCTCATAGCTCATCTTCCATAGCTCATCTTCCAACCCACACGCGTGGAGATGTTATCGTGCATGTATCCATTGACTCTGAGACTCTGGGATGGAAAAAGTTGCCGGTGCTCAGTAGGGCAATTTTGAACGCTTCCATAGCTCATCTTCCAATCCACACGGGCGGTGATGTTATCGTGCATGTACCCATTGACTCTGAGACTCTGGGATGGAAAAAGTTGGCGGTGATTAGTAGGGCACCATAGCTCATAGCTCATCTTCCATAGCTCATCTTCCAACCCACACGCGTGGAGATGTTATCGTGCATGTACCCATTGACTCTGAGACTCTGGGATGGAAAAAGTTGGCGGTGATTAGTAGGGCACCATAGCTCATAGCTCATCTTCCATAGCTCATCTTCCAACCCACACGCGTGGAGATGTTATCGTGCATGTAGCCACTGACTCTAAGACTCTGGGATGGAAAAAGTTGGCGGTGATTAGTAGGGCACCATAGCTCATAGCTCATCTTCCAACCCACACGCGTGGAGATGTTATCGTGCATGTACCCATTGACTCTGAGGCTCTGGGATAGAAAAAGTTGGCGGTGATTAGTAGGGCACCATAGCTCATAGCTCATCTTCCAACCCACACGCGTGGAGATATTATCGTGCATGTACCCATTGACTCTAAGACTCTGGGATGGAAAAAGTTGGCGGTGATTAGTAGGGCACCATAGCTCATAGCTCATCTTCCAACCCACACGCGTGGAGATGTTATCGTGCATGTACCCATTGACTCTGAGACTCTGGGATGGAAAAAGTTGGCGGTGGTCAGTAGGGCAATTTTGAACGCTTCCATAGCTCATCTTCCAATCCACACGGGCGGTGATGTTATCGTGCATGTACCCATTGACTCTGAGACTCTGGGATGGAAAAAGTTGGCGGTGATTAGTAGGGCAATTTTGAAGGTTTCCATAGCTCATCTTCCAACCCACACGCGTGGAGATGTTATCGTGCATGTACCTATTGACTCTAAGACTCTGGGATGGAAAAAGTTGGCGGTGATTAGTAGGGCAATTTTGAAGGTTTCCATAGCTCATCTTCCAATCCACACGGGCGGTGATGTTATCGTGCATGTACCCATTGACTCTGAGACTCTGGGATGGAAAAAGTTGGCGGTGATTAGTAGGGCACCATAGCTCATAGCTCATCTTCCATAGCTCATCTTCCAACCCACACGCGTGGAGATGTTATCGTGCATGTACCCATTGACTCTGAGACTCTGGGATGGAAAAAGTTGGCGGTGATTAGTAGGGCACCATAGCTCATAGCTCATCTTCCATAGCTCATCTTCCAACCCACACGCGTGGAGATGTTATCGTGCATGTAGCCACTGACTCTAAGACTCTGGGATGGAAAAAGTTATCGGTGATTAGTAGGGCACCATAGCTCATAGCTCATCTTCCAACCCACACGCGTGGAGATGTTATCGTGCATGTACCCATTGACTCTGAGACTCTGGGATGGAAAAAGTTGGCGGTGATTAGTAGGGCACCATAGCTCATAGCTCATCTTCCAACCCACACGCGTGGAGATATTATCGTGCATGTAGCCACTGACTCTAAGACTCTGGGATGGAAAAAGTTGGCGGTGATTAGTAGGGCACCATAGCTCATAGCTCATCTTCCAACCCACACGCGTGGAGATGTTATCGTGCATGTAGCCACTGACTCTAAGACTCTGGGATGGAAAAAGTTGGCGGTGATTAGTAGGGCACCAAAGCTCATCTTCCATAGCTCATCTTCCAACCCACACGCGTGGAGATGTTATCGTGCATGTAGCCACTGACTCTAAGACTCTGGGATGGAAAAAGTTGGCGGTGATTAGTAGGGCAATTTTGAAGGTTTCCATAGCTCATCTTCCAACCCACACGCGTGGAGATGTTATCGTGCATGTACCCACTGACTCTAAGACTCTGGGATGGAAAAAGTTGGCGGTGATTAGTAGAGCACCATAGCTCATAGCTCATCTTCCATAGCTCATCTTCCAACCCACACGCGTGGAGATGTTATCGTGCATGTACCCATTGACTCTGAGACTCTGGGATGGAAAAAGTTGGCGGTGATTAGTAGGGCACCATAGCTCATAGCTCATCTTCCAACCAACACGCGTGGAGATGTTATCGTGCATGTACCCACTGACTCTAAGACTCTGGGATGGAAAAAGTTGGCGGTGATTAGTAGGGCACCATAGCTCATAGCTCATCTTCCAACCCACACGCGTGGAGATGTTATCGTGCATGTACCCATTGACTCTGAGACTCTGGGATGGAAAAAGTTGGCGGTGGTCAGTGGGGCAATTTTGAAGGTTTCCATAGCTCATCTTCCAACCCACACGCGTGGAGATGTTATCGTGCATGTACCCATTGACTCTGAGACTCTGGGATGGAAAAAGTTGGCGGTGATTAGTAGGGCACCATAGCTCATAGCTCATTTTCCATAGCTCATCTTCCAACCCACACGCGTGGAGATGTTATCGTGCATGTACCTATTGACTCTAAGACTCTGGGATGGAAAAAGTTGGCGGTGATTAGTAGGGCACCATAGCTCATAGCTCTTCTTCCATAACTCATCTTCCATAGCTCATCTTCCAACCCACACGCGTGGAGATGTTATCGTGCATGTACCTATTGACTCTAAGACTCTGGGATGGAAAAAGTTGGCGGTGATTAGTAGGGCACCATAGCTCATAGCTCATCTTCCAACCCACACGCGTGGAGATGTTATCGTGCATGTACCCATTGACTCTGAGACTCTGGGATGGAAAAAGTTGGCCGTGGTCAGTAGGGCAATTTTGAAGGTTTCCATAGCTCATCTTCCAACCCACACGCGTGGAGATGTTATCGTGCATGTACCCACTGACTCTAAGACTCTGGGATGGAAAAAGTTGGCGGTGATTAGTAGGGCAATTTTGAAGGTTTCCATAGCTCATCTTCCAACCCACACGCGTGGAGATGTTATCGTGCATGTACCCACTGACTCTAAGACTCTGGGATGGAAAAAGTTGGCGGTGATTAGTAGGGCACCATAGCTCATAGCTCTTCTTCCATACCTCATCTTCCATAGCTCATCTTCCAACCCACACGCGTGGAGATGTTATCGTGCATGTACCCATTGACTCTGAGACTCTGGGATGGAAAAAGTTGGCGGTGATTAGTAGGGCACCATAGCTCATAGCTCTTCTTCCATAACTCATCTTCCAACCCACACGCGTGGAGATGTTATCGTGCATGTACCTATTGACTCTAAGACTCTGGGATGGAAAAAGTTGGCGGTGATTAGTAGGGCACCATAGCTCATAGCTCTTCTTCCATAACTCATCTTCCATAGCTCATCTTCCAACCCACACGCGTGGAGATGTTATCGTGCATGTACCTATTGACTCTAAGACTCTGGGATGGAAAAAGTTGGCGGTGATTAGTAGGGCACCATAGCTCATAGCTCATCTTCCAACCCACACGCGTGGAGATGTTATCGTGCATGTACCCATTGACTCTGAGACTCTGGGATGGAAAAAGTTGGCCGTGGTCAGTAGGGCAATTTTGAAGGTTTCCATAGCTCATCTTCCAACCCACACGCGTGGAGATGTTATCGTGCATGTACCCACTGACTCTAAGACTCTGGGATGGAAAAAGTTGGCGGTGATTAGTAGGGCAATTTTGAAGGTTTCCATAGCTCATCTTCCAACCCACACGCGTGGAGATGTTATCGTGCATGTACCCACTGACTCTAAGACTCTGGGATGGAAAAAGTTGGCGGTGATTAGTAGGGCACCATAGCTCATAGCTCTTCTTCCATACCTCATCTTCCATAGCTCATCTTCCAACCCACACGCGTGGAGATGTTATCGTGCATGTACCCATTGACTCTGAGACTCTGGGATGGAAAAAGTTGGCGTTGATTAGTAGGGCACCATAGCTCATAGCTCATCTTCCATAGCTCATCGTCCAACCCACACGCGTGGAGATGTTATCGTGCATGTAGCCACTGACTCTAAGACTCTGGGATGGAAAAAGTTGGCGGTGATTAGTAGGGCACCATAGCTCATAGCTCATCTTCCAACCCACACGCGTGGAGATGTTATCGTGCATGTACCCATTGACTCTGAGACTCTGGGATGGAAAAAGTTGGCGGTGATTAGTAGGGCACCATAGCTCATAGCTCATCTTCCATAGCTCATCTTCCAACCCACACGGGTGGAGATGTTATCGTGCATGTACCCACTGACTCTAAGACTCTGGGATGGAAAAACTTGGCGGTGATTAGTAGGGCACCATAGCTCATAGCTCATCTTCCATAGCTCATTTTCCAACCCACACGCGTGGAGATGTTATCGTGCATGTACCCACTGACTCTAAGACTCTGGGATGGAAAAAGTTGGCGGTGATTAGTAGGGCACCATAGCTCATAGCTCATCTTCCATAGCTCATCTTCCATAGCTCATCTTCCAACCCACACGCGTGGAGATGTTATCGTGCATGTACCCATTGACTCTGAGACTCTGGGATGGAAAAAGTTGGCGGTGATTAGTAGGGCACCATAGCTCATAGCTCATCTTCCATAGCTCATCTTCCAACCCACACGCGTGGAGATGTTATCGTTCATGTACCCACTGACTCTAAGACTCTGGGATGGAAAAAGTTGGCCGTGGTCAGTAGGGCAATTTTGAAGGTTTCCATAGCTCATCTTCCAACCCACACGCGTGGAGATGTTATCGTGCATGTACCCATTGACTCTGAGACTCTGGGATGGAAAAAGTTGGCGGTGATTAGTAGGGCACCATAGCTCATAGCTCATCTTCCATAGCTCATCTTCCATAACTCATCTTCCAACCCACACGCGTGGAGATGTTATCGTGCATGTACCTATTGACTCTAAGACTCTGGGATGGAAAAAGTTGGCCGTGGTCAGTAGGGCAATTTTGAAGGTTTCCATAGCTCATCTTCCAAGCCACACGCGTGGAGATGTTATCGTGCATGTACCCATTGACTCTAAGACTCTGGGATGGAAAAAGCTGGCGGTGATTAGTAGGGCACCATAGCTCATAGATCATCTTCCATAGCTCATCTTCCAACCCACACGCGTGGAGATGTTATCGTGCATGTGCCCATTGACTCTGAGACTCTGGGATGGAAAAAGTTGGCGGTGATTAGTAGGGCACCATAGCTCATAGCTCATCTTCCATAGCTCATCTTCCAACCCACATGCGTGGAGATGTTATCGTGCATGTACCCATTGACTCTAAGACTCTGGGATGGAAAAAGTTGGCGGTGATTAGTAGGGCACCATAGCTCATAGCTCATCTTCCATAGCTCATTTTCCATAGCTCATCTTCCAACCCACACGCGTGGAGATGTTATCGTGCATGTACCCACTGACTCTAAGACTCTCGGATGGAAAAAGTTGGCCGTGGTCAGTAGGGCAATTTTGAAGGTTTCCATAGCTCATCTTCCAACCCACACGGGTGGAGATGTTATCGTGCATGTACCCACTGACTCTAAGACTCTGGGATGGAAAAAGTTGGCGGTGATTAGTAGTGCACCATAGCTCATAGCTCATCTTCCATAGCTCATCTTCCAACCCACACGCGTGGAGATGTTATCGTGCATGTACCCATTGACTCTGAGACTCTGGGATGGAAAAAGTTGGCGGTGATTAGTAGGGCAATTTTGAAGGTTTCCATAGCTCATCTTCCAACCCACACGCGTGGAGATGTTATCGTGCATGTACCCATTGACTCTAAGACTCTGGGATGGAAAAAGTTGGCGGTGATTAGTAGGGCAATTTTGAAGGTTTCCATAGCTCATCTTCCAACCCACACGCGTGGAGATGTTATCGTGCATGTACCCATTGACTCTAAGACTCTGGGATGGAAAAAGTTGGCGGTGATTAGTAGGGCAATTTTGAAGGTTTCCATAGCTCATCTTCCAACCCACACGCGTGGAGATGTTATCGTGCATGTACCCATTGACTCTAAGACTCTGGGATGGAAAAAGTTGGCGGTGATTAGTAGGGCACCATAGCTCATAGCTCATCTTCCATAGCTCATTTTCCATAGCTCATCTTCCAACCCTCACGCGTGGAGATGTTATCGTGCATGTACCTATTGACTCTAAGACTCTCGGATGGAAAAAGTTGGCCGTGGTCAGTAGGGCAATTTTGAAGGTTTCCATAGCTCATCTTCCAACCCACACGCGTGGAGATGTTATCGTGCATGTACCCATTGACTCTAAGACTCTGGGATGGAAAAAGTTGGCAGTGATTAGTAGGGCACCACTCATCTTCCATAGCTCATCTTCCAACCCACACGCGTGGAGATGTTATCGTGCATGTACCCATTGACTCTGAGACTCTGGGATCGAAAAAGTTGGCGGTGATTAGTAGGGCACCACAGCTCATAGCTCATCTTCCATAGCTCATCTTCCAACCCACACGCGTGGAGATGTTATCGTGCATGTACCCACTGACTCTAAGACTCTGGGATGGAAAAAGTTGGCGGTGATTAGTAGGGCACCATAGCTCATAGCTCATCTTCCATAGCTCATCTTCCAACCCACACGCGTGGAGATGTTATCGTGCATGTATCCATTGACTCTGAGACTCTGGGATGGAAAAAGTTGCCGGTGGTCAGTAGGGCAATTTTGAACGCTTCCATAGCTCATCTTCCAATCCACACGGGCGGTGATGTTATCGTGCATGTACCCATTGACTCTGAGACTCTGGGATGGAAAAAGTTGGCGGTGATTAGTAGGGCACCATAGCTCATAGCTCATCTTCCATAGCTCATCTTCCAACCCACACGCGTGGAGATGTTATCGTGCATGTACCCATTGACTCTGAGACTCTGGGATGGAAAAAGTTGGCGGTGATTAGTAGGGCACCATAGCTCATAGCTCATCTTCCATAGCTCATCTTCCAACCCACACGCGTGGAGATGTTATCGTGCATGTAGCCACTGACTCTAAGACTCTGGGATGGAAAAAGTTGGCGGTGATTAGTAGGGCACCATAGCTCATAGCTCATCTTCCAACCCACACGCGTGGAGATGTTATCGTGCATGTACCCATTGACTCTGAGACTCTGGGATGGAAAAAGTTGGCGGTGATTAGTAGGGCACCATAGCTCATAGCTCATCTTCCAACCCACACGCGTGGAGATATTATCGTGCATGTACCCATTGACTCTAAGACTCTGGGATGGAAAAAGTTGGCGGTGATTAGTAGGGCACCATAGCTCATAGCTCATCTTCCAACCCACACGCGTGGAGATGTTATCGTGCATGTACCCATTGACTCTGAGACTCTGGGATGGAAAAAGTTGGCGGTGGTCAGTAGGGCAATTTTGAACGCTTCCATAGCTCATCTTCCAATCCACACGGGCGGTGATGTTATTGTGCATGTACCCATTGACTCTGAGACTCTGGGATGGAAAAAGTTGGCGGTGATTAGTAGGGCAATTTTGAAGGTTTCCATAGCTTATCTTCCAACCCACACGCGTGGAGATGTTATCGTGCATGTACCTATTGACTCTAAGACTCTGGGATGGAAAAAGTTGGCGGTGATTAGTAGGGCAATTTCGAAGGTTTCCATAGCTCATCTTCCAACCAACACGCGTGGAGATGTTATCGTGCATGTAGCCACTGACTCTAAGACTCTGGGATGGAAAAAGTTGGCGGTGATTAGTAGGGCACCATAGCTCATAGCTCATCTTCCAACCCACACGCGTGGAGATGTTATCGTGCATGTAGCCACTGACTCTAAGACTCTGGGATGGAAAAAGTTGGCGGTGATTAGTAGGGCACCATAGCTCATCTTCCATAGCTCATCTTCCAACCCACACGCGTGGAGATGTTATCGTGCATGTACCCACTGACACTAAGACTCTGGGATGGAAAAAGTTGGCGGTGATTAGTAGGGCAATTTTGAAGGTTTCCATAGCTCATCTTCCAACCCACACGCGTGGAGATGTTATCGTGCATGTACCCATTGACTCTGAGACTCTGGGATGGAAAAAGTTGGCCGTGGTCAGTGGGGCAATTTTGAAGGTTTCCATAGCTCATCTTCCAACCCACACGCGTGGAGATGTTATCGTGCATGTACCCATTGACTCTGAGACTCTGGGATGGAAAAAGTTGGCGGTGATTAGTAGGGCACCATAGCTCATAGCTCATCTTCCATAGCTCATCTTCCAACCCACACGCGTGGAGATGTTATCGTGCATGTACCTATTGACTCTAAGACTCTGGGATGGAAAAAGTTGGCGGTGATTAGTAGGGCACCATAGCTCATAGCTCTTCTTCCATAACTCATCTTCCATAGCTCATCTTCCAACCCACACGCGTGGAGATGTTATCGTGCATGTACCTATTGACTCTAAGACTCTGGGATGGAAAAAGTTGGCGGTGTTTAGTAGGGCACCATAGCTCATAGCTCATCTTCCAACCCACACGCGTGGAGATGTTATCGTGCATGTACCCATTGACTCTGAGACTCTGGGATGGAAAAAGTTGGCCGTGGTCAGTAGGGCAATTTTGAAGGTTTCCATAGCTCATCTTCCAACCCACACGCGTGGAGATGTTATCGTGCATGTACCCACTGACTCTAAGACTCTGGGATGGAAAAAGTTGGCGGTGTTTAGTAGGGCAATTTTGAAGGTTTCCATAGCTCATCTTCCAACCCACACGCGTGGAGATGTTATCGTGCATGTACCCACTGACTCTAAGACTCTGGGATGGAAAAAGTTGGCGGTGATTAGTAGGGCACCATAGCTCATAGCTCTTCTTCCATAGCTCATCTTCCATAGCTCATCTTCCAACCCACACGCGTGGAGATGTTATCGTGCATGTACCCATTGACTCTGAGACTCTGGGATGGAAAAAGTTGGCGGTGATTAGTAGGGCACCATAGCTCATAGCTCATCTTCCAACCAACACGCGTGGAGATGTTATCGTGCATGTACCCACTGACTCTAAGACTCTGGGATGGAAAAAGTTGGCGGTGATTAGTAGGGCACCATAGCTCGAAGCTCATCTTCCATAGCTCATCTTCCAACCCACACGCGTGGAGATGTTATCGTGCATGTACCCATTGACTCTGAGACTCTGGGATGGAAAAAGTTGGCCGTGGTCAGTGGGGCAATTTTGAAGGTTTCCTTAGCTCATCTTCCAACCCTCACGCGTGGAGATATTATCGTGCATGTACCCATTGACTCTGAGACTCTGGGATGGCAAAAGTTGGCGGTGATTAGTAGGGCACCATAGCTCATAGCTCATCTTCCATAGCTCATCTTCCAACCCACACGCGTGGAGATGTTATCGTGCATGTACCTATTGACTCTAAGAATCTGGGATGGAAAAAGTTGGCCGTGGTCAGTAGGGCAATTTTGAAGGTTTCCATAGCTCATCTTCCAACCCACACGCGTGGAGATGTTATCGTGCATGTACCCACTGACTCTAAGACTCTGGGATGGAAAAAGTTGGCGGTGATTAGTAGGGCACCATAGCTCATAGCTCATCTTCCATAGCTCATCTTCCATAGCTCATCTTCCAACCCACACGCGTGGAGATGTTATCGTGCATGTACCCACTGACTCTAAGACTCTGGGATGGAAAAAGTTGGCGGTGATTAGTAGGGCACCATAGCTCATAGCTCATTTTCCAACCCACACGCGTGGAGATGTTATCGTGCATGTACCTATTGACTCTAAGACTCTGGGATGGAAAAAGTTGGCGGTGATTAGTAGGGCAATTTTGAAGGTTTCCATAGCTCATCTTCCAACCCACACGCGTGGAGATGTTATCGTGCATGTACCCATTGACTCTGAGACTCTGGGATGGAAAAAGTTGGCGGTGATTAGTAGGGCACCATAGCTCATAGCTCATCTTCCATAGCTCATCTTCCAACCCACACGCGTGGAGATGTTATCGTGCATGTACCCATTGACTCTGAGACTCTGGGAAGGAAAAAGTTGGCCGTGGTCAGTGGGGCAATTTTGAAGGTTTCCATAGCTCATCTTCCAACCCACACGCGTGGAGATATTATCGTGCATGTACCCATTGACTCTGAGACTCTGGGATGGCAAAAGTTGGCGGTGATTAGTAGGGCACCATAGCTCATAGCTCATCTTCCATAGCTCATCTTCCAACCCACACGCGTGGAGATGTTATCGTGCATGTACCTATTGACTCTAAGAATCTGGGATGGAAAAAGTTGGCCGTGGTCAGTAGGGCAATTTTGAAGGTTTCCATAGCACATCTTCCAACCCACACGCGTGGAGATGTTATCGTGCATGTACCCACTGACTCTAAGACTCTGGGATGGAAAAAGTTGGCGGTGATTAGTAGGGCACCATAGCTCATAGCTCATCTTCCATAGCTCATCTTCCAACCCACACGCGTTGATATGTTATCGTGCATGTATCCACTGACTCTAAGACTCTGGGATGGAAAAAGTTGGCGGTGATTAGTAGGGCACCATAGCTCATAGCTCATCTTCCATAGCTCATTTTCCAACCCACACGCGTGGAGATGTTATCGTGCATGTACCTATTGACTCTAAGACTCTGGGATGGAAAAAGTTGGCGGTGATTAGTAGGGCAATTTTGAAGGTTTCCATAGCTCATCTTCCAACCCACACGCGTGGAGATGTTATCGTGCATGTACCCATTGACTCTGAGACTCTGGGATGGAAAAAGTTGGCGGTGATTAGTAGGGCACCATAGCTCATAGCTCATCTTCCATAGCTCATCTTCCAACCCACACGCGTGGAGATGTTATCGTGCATGTACCCACTGACTCTAAGACTCTGGGATGGAAAAAGTTGGCGGTGATTAGTAGGGCACCATAGCTCATAGCTCATCTTCCATAGCTCATCTTCCAACCCACACGCGTGGAGATGTTATCGTGCATGTACCCATTGACTCTAAGACTCTGGGATGGAAAAAGTTGGCGTTGAGTAGTAGGGCACCATAGCTCATTTTCCAACCCACACGCGTGGAGATGTTATCGTGCATGTACCCATTGACTCTAAGACTCTGGGATGGAAAAAGTTGGCGGTGATTAGTAGGGCACCATAGCTCATAGCTCATCTTCCATAGCTCATCTTCCAACCCACACGCGTGGAGATGTTATCGTGCATGTACCCATTGACTCTGAGACTCTGGGATGGAAAAAGTTGGCGGTGATTAGTAGGGCACCATAGCTCATAGCTCATCTTCCATAGCTCATCTTCCAACCCACACGCGTGGAGATGTTATCGTGCATGTACCTATTGACTCTAAGACTCTGGGATGGAAAAAGTTGGCGGTGATTAGTAGGGCACCATAGCTCATAGCTCATCTTCCAACCCACACGCGTGGAGATGTTATCGTGCATGTACCCATTGACTCTGAGACTCTGGGATGGAAAAAGTTGGCCGTGGTCAGTAGGGCAATTTTGAAGGTTTCCATAGCTCATCTTCCAACCCACACGCGTGGAGATGTTATCGTGCATGTACCCACTGACTCTAAGACTCTGGGATGGAAAAAGTTGGCGGTGATTAGTAGGGCAATTTTGAAGGTTTCCATAGCTCATCTTCCAACCCACACGCGTGGAGATGTTATCGTGCATGTACCCACTGACTCTAAGACTCTGGGATGGAAAAAGTTGGCGGTGATTAGTAGGGCACCATAGCTCATAGCTCATCTTCCATAGCTCATCTTCCATAGCTCATCTTCCAACCCACACGCGTGGAGATGTTATCGTGCATGTACCCATTGACTCTGAGACTCTGGGATGGAAAAAGTTGGCGTTGATTAGTAGGGCACCATAGCTCATAGCTCATCTTCCATAGCTCATCTTCCAACCCAAACGCGTGGAGATGTTATCGTGCATGTAGCCACTGACTCTAAGACTCTGGGATGGAAAAAGTTGGCGGTGATTAGTAGGGCACCATAGCTCATAGCTCATCTTCCAACCCACACGCGTGGAGATGTTATCGTGCATGTACCCATTGACTCTGAGACTCTGGGATGGAAAAAGTTGGCGGTGATTAGTAGGGCACCATAGCTCATAGCTCATCTTCCATAGCTCATCTTCCAACCCACACGGGTGGAGATGTTATCGTGCATGTACCCACTGACTCTAAGACTCTGGGATGGAAAAAGTTGGCGGTGATTAGTAGGGCACCATAGCTCATAGCTCATCTTCCATAGCTCATTTTCCAACCCACACGCGTGGAGATGTTATCGTGCATGTACCCACTGACTCTAAGACTCTGGGATGGAAAAAGTTGGCGGTGATTAGTAGGGCACCATAGCTCATAGCTCATCTTCCATAGCTCATCTTCCAAGATGTTATCGTGCATGTACCCATTGGCTCTGAGACTCTGGGATGGAAAAAGTTGGCGGTGATTAGTAGGGCACCATAGCTCATAGCTCATCTTCCATAGCTCATCTTCCAACCCACACGCGTGGAGATGTTATCGTTCATGTACCCATTGACTCTGAGACTCTGGGATGGAAAAAGTTGGCCGTGGTCAGTAGGGCAATTTTGAAGGTTTCCATAGCTCATCTTCCAACCCACACGCGTGGAGATGTTATCGTGCATGTACCCATTGACTCTGAGACTCTGGGATGGAAAAAGTTGGCGGTGATTAGTAGGGCACCATAGCTCATAGCTCATCTTCCATAGCTCATCTTCCATAAC
This sequence comes from Eristalis arbustorum, assembly GCA_916610145.1. Taxonomy (NCBI): domain Eukaryota; kingdom Metazoa; phylum Arthropoda; class Insecta; order Diptera; family Syrphidae; genus Eristalis; species Eristalis arbustorum. Next base: position 10,562 of record CAKAIZ010000412.1, on the reverse strand, counting down.
TCATCTTCCAACCCACACGCGTGGAGATGTTATCGTGCATGTACCTATTGCCTCTAAGACTCTGGGATGGAAAAAGTTGGCCGTGGTCAGTAGGGCAATTTTGAAGGTTTCCATAGCTCATCTTCCAACCCACACGCGTGGAGATGTTATCGTGCATGTACCCACTGACTCTAAGACTCTGGGATGGAAAAAGTTGGCGGTGATTAGTAGGGCACCATAGCTCATAGCTCATCTTCCATAGCTCATCTTCCATAGCTCATCTTCCAACCCACACGCGTGGAGATGTTATCGTGCATGTACCCATTGACTCTGAGACTCTGGGATGGAAAAAGTTGGCGGTGATTAGTAGGGCACCATAGCTCATAGCTCATCTTCCATAGCTCATCTTCCAACCCACACGCGTGGAGATGTTATCGTTCATGTACCCATTGACTCTGAGACTCTGGGATGGAAAAAGTTGGCCGTGGTCAGTAGGGCAATTTTGAAGGTTTCCATAGCTCATCTTCCAACCCACACGCGTGGAGATGTTATCGTGCATGTACCCATTGACTCTGAGACTCTGGGATGGAAAAAGTTGGCGGTGATTAGTAGGGCACCATAGCTCATAGCTCATCTTCCAACCCACACGCGTGGAGATGTTATCGTGCATGTACCCATTGACTCTGAGACTCTGGGATGGCAAAAGTTGGCGGTGATTAGTAGGGCAATTTTGAAGGTTTCCATAGCTCATCTTCCAACCCACACGGGTGGTGATGTTATCGTGCATGTACCTATTGACTCTAAGACTCTCGGATGGAAAAAGTTGGCGTTGAGTAGTAGGGCACCATAGCTCATAGCTCATCTTCCATAGCTCATCTTCCATAGCTCATCTTCCAACCCACACGCGTGGAGATGTTATCGTGCATGTAGCCATTGACTCTGAGACTCTGGGATGGAAAAAGTTGGCCGTGGTCAGTAGGGCAATTTTGAAGGTTTCCATAGCTCATCTTCCAACCCACACGCGTGGAGATGTTATCGTGCATGTACCCATTGACTCTGAGACTCTGGGATGGAAAAAGTTGGCGGTGATTAGTAGGGCACCATAGCTCATAGCTCATCTTCCATAGCTCATCTTCCAACCCACACGCGTGGAGATGTTATCGTGCATGTACCTATTGACTCTAAGAATCTGGGATGGAAAAAGTTGGCCGTGGTCAGTAGGGCAATTTTGAAGGTTTCCATAGCTCATCTTCCAACCCACACGCGTGGAGATGTTATCGTGCATGTACCCATTGACTCTGAGACTCTGGGATGGAAAAAGTTGGCGGTGATTAGTAGGGCACCATAGCTCATAGCTCATCTTCCATAGCTCATCTTCCAACCCACACGCGTGGAGATGTTATCGTGCATGTACCTATTGACTCTGAGACTCTGGGATGGAAAAAGTTGGCGGTGATTAGTAGGGCACCATAGCTCATAGCTCATCTTCCATAGCTCATCTTCCATAGCTCATCTTCCAACCCACACGCGTGGAGATGTTATCGTGCATGTATCCATTGACTCTGAGACTCAGGGATGGAAAAAGTTGGCGGTGATTAGTAGGGCACCATAGCTCATAGCTCATCTTCCATAGCTCATCTTCCAACCCACACGCGTGGAGATGTTATCGTGCATGTAGCCACTGACTCTAAGACTCTGGGATGGAAAAAGTTGGCGGTGATTAGTAGGGCACCATAGCTCATAGCTCATCTTCCATAGCTCATCTTCCAACCCACACGCGTGGAGATGTTATCGTGCATGTAGCCACTGACTCTAAGACTCTGGGATGGAAAAAGTTGGCGGTGATTAGTAGGGCACCATAGCTCATAGCTCATCTTCCATAGCTCATCTTCCATAGCTCATCTTCCAACCCACACGCGTGGAGATGTTATCGTGCATGTAGCCACTGACTCTAAGACTCTGGGATGGAAAAAGTTGGCGGTGATTAGTAGGGCACCATAGCTCATAGCTCATCTTCCATAGCTCATCTTCCATAGCTCATCTTCCATAGCTCATCTTCCAACCCACACGCGTGGAGATGTTATCGTGCATGTTATCGTGCATGTACCCATTGACTCTGAGACTCTGGGATGGAAAAAGTTGGCGGTGATTAGTAGGGCACCATAGCTCATAGCTCATCTTCCATAGCTCATCTTCCAACCCACACGCGTGGAGATGTTATCGTGCATGTAGCCACTGACTCTAAGACCACTTATCGTGCATGTTATCGTGCATGTACCCATTGACTCTGAGACTCTGGGATGGAAAAAGTTGGCGGTGATTAGTAGGGCACCATAGCTCATAGCTCATCTTCCATAGCTCATCTTCCAACCCACACGCGTGGAGATGTTATCGTGCATGTAGCCACTGACTCTAAGACTCTGGGATGGAAAAAGTTGGCGGTGATTAGTAGGGCACCATAGCTCATAGCTCATCTTCCATAGCTCATCTTCCAACCCACACGCGTGGAGATATTATCGTGCATGTAGCCACTGACTCTAAGACTCTGGGATGGAAAAAGTTGGCGGTGATTAGTAGGGCACCATAGCTCATAGCTCATCTTCCATAGCTCATCTTCCAACCCACACGCGTGGAGATGTTATCGTGCATGTACCTATTGACTCTAAGAATCTGGGATGGAAAAAGTTGGCCGTGGTCAGTAGGGCAATTTTGAAGGTTTCCATAGCTCATCTTCCAACCCACACGCGTGGAGATGTTATCGTGCATGTACCCATTGACTCTGAGACTCTGGGATGGAAAAAGTTGGCGGTGATTAGTAGGGCACCATAGCTCATAGCTCATCTTCCATAGCTCATCTTCCAACCCACACGCGTGGAGATGTTATCGTGCATGTACCTATTGACTCTGAGACTCTGGGATGGAAAAAGTTGGCGGTGATTAGTAGGGCACCATAGCTCATAGCTCATCTTCCATAGCTCATCTTCCATAGCTCATCTTCCATAGCTCATCTTCCATAGCTCATCTTCCATAGCTCATCTTCCAACCCACACGCGTGGAGATGTTATCGTGCATGTACCCATTGACTCTGAGACTCAGGGATGGAAAAAGTTGGCGGTGATTAGTAGGGCACCATAGCTCATAGCTCATCTTCCATAGCTCATCTTCCAACCCACACGCGTGGAGATGTTATCGTGCATGTAGCCACTGACTCTAAGACTCTGGGATGGAAAAAGTTGGCGGTGATTAGTAGGGCACCATAGCTCATAGCTCATCTTCCATAGCTCATCTTCCAACCCACACGCGTGGAGATGTTATCGTGCATGTAGCCACTGACTCTAAGACTCTGGGATGGAAAAAGTTGGCGGTGATTAGTAGGGCACCATAGCTCATAGCTCATCTTCCATAGCTCATCTTCCAACCCACACGCGTGGAGATGTTATCGTGCATGTAGCCACTGACTCTAAGACTCTGGGATGGAAAAAGTTGGCGGTGATTAGTAGGGCACCATAGCTCATAGCTCATCTTCCATAGCTCATATTCCATAGCTCATCTTCCAACCCACACGCGTGGAGATGTTATCGTGCATGTTATCGTGCATGTACCCATTGACTCTGAGACTCTGGGATGGAAAAAGTTGGCGGTGATTAGTAGGGCACCATAGCTCATAGCTCATCTTCCATAGCTCATCTTCCAACCCACACGCGTGGAGATGTTATCGTGCATGTAGCCACTGACTCTATCGTGCATGTACCCATTGACTCTGAGACTCTGGGATGGAAAAAGTTGGCGGTGATTAGTAGGGCACCATAGCTCATAGCTCATCTTCCATAGCTCATCTTCCAACCCACACGCGTGGAGATGTTATCGTGCATGTAGCCACTGACTCTAAGACTCTGGGATGGAAAAAGTTGGCGGTGATTAGTAGGGCACCATAGCTCATAGCTCATCTTCCATAGCTCATCTTCCAACCCACACGCGTGGAGATATTATCGTGCATGTAGCCACTGACTCTAAGACTCTGGGATGGAAAAAGTTGGCGGTGATTAGTAGGGCACCATAGCTCATAGCTCATCTTCCATAGCTCATCTTCCATAGCTCATCTTCCATAGCTCATCTTCCAACCCACACGCGTGGAGATGTTATCGTGCATGTACCCATTGACTCTGAGACTCTGGGATGGCAAAAGTTGGCGGTGATTAGTAGGGCAATTTTGAAGGTTTCCATAGCTCATCTTCCAACCCACACGGGTGGTGATGTTATCGTGCATGTACCTATTGACTCTAAGACTCTGGGATGGAAAAAGTTGGCGGTGATTAGTAGGGCAATTTTGAAGGTTTCCATAGCTCATCTTCCAATCCACACGCGTGGAGATGTTATCGTGCATGTACCCACTGACTCTAAGACTCTGGGATGGAAAAAGTTGGCCGTGGTCAGTAGGGCAATTTTGAAGGTTTACATAGCTCATCTTCCAACCCACACGCGTGGAGATGTTATCGTGCATGTACCCATTGACTCTAAGACTCTGGGATGGAAAAAGTTGGCGGTGATTAGTAGGGCACCATAGCTCATAGCTCATCTTCCATAGCTCATCTTCCAACCCACACGCGTGGAGATGTTATCGTGCATGTACCTATTGACTCTAAGACTCTGGGATGGAAAAAGTTGGCGGTGATTAGTAGGGCACCATAGCTCATAGCTCATCTTCCATAACTCATTTTCCATAGCTCATCTTCCAACCCACACGCGTGGAGATGTTATCGTGCATGTACCCACTGACTCTAAGACTCTGGGATGGAAAAAGTTGGCGGTGATTAGTAGGGCACCATAGCTCATAGCTCATCTTCCATAGCTCATCTTCCAACCCACACGCGTGGAGATGTTATCGTGCATGTAGCCACTGACTCTAAGACTCTGGGATGGAAAAAGTTGGCCGTGGTCAGTAGGGCAATTTTGAAGGTTTCCATAGCTCATCTTCCAACCCACACGCGTGGAGATGTTATCGTGCATGTACCCATTGACTCTAAGACTCTGGGATGGAAAAAGTTGGCGGTGATTAGTAGGGCAATTTTGAAGGTTTCCATAGCTCATCTTCCAACCCACACGCGTGGAGATGTTATCGTGCATGTACCCACTGACTCTAAGACTCTGGGATGGAAAAAGTTGGCGGTGATTAGCAGGGCACCATAGCTCATAGCTCATCTTCCAACCCACACGCGTGGAGATGTTATCGTGCATGTACCCACTGACTCTAAGACTCTGGGATGGAAAAAGTTGGCGGTGATTAGTAGGGCACCATAGCTCATAGCTCATCTTCCATAGCTCATCTTCCAACCCACACGCGTGGAGATGTTATCGTGCATGTACCCACTGACTCTAAGACTCTGGGATGGAAAAAGTTGGCGGTGATTAGTAGGGCACCATAGCTCATAGCTCATCTTCCATAGCTCATTTTCCAACCCACACGCGTGGAGATGTTTTTGTGCATGTACCCATTGACTCTGAGACTCTGGGATGGAAAAAGTTGGCGGTGATTAGTAGGGCACCATAGCTCATAGCTCATCTTCCATAGCTCATTTTCCAACCCACACGCGTGGAGATGTTTTCGTGCATGTACCCATTGACTCTGAGACTCTGGGATGGAAAAAGTTGGCGGTGATTAGTAGGGCACCATAGCTCATAGCTCATCTTCCATAGCTCATCTTCCAACCCACACGCGTGGAGATGTTATCGTGCATGTACCTATTGACTCTAAGACTCTGGGATGGAAAAAGTTGGCGGTGATTAGTAGGGCACCATAGCTCATAGCTCATCTTCCATAACTCATCTTCCATAGCTCATCTTCCAACCCACACGCGTGGAGATGTTATCGTGCATGTACCTATTGACTCTAAGACTCTGGGATGGAAAAAGTTGGCGGTGATTAGTAGGGCACCATAGCTCATAGCTCATCTTCCAACCCACACGCGTGGAGATGTTATCGTGCATGTACCCATTGACTCTGAGACTCTGGGATGGAAAAAGTTGGCGGTGATTAGTAGGGCACCATAGCTCATAGCTCATCTTCCATAGCTCATCTTCCAACCCACACGCGTGGAGATGTTATCGTGCATGTACCCATTGACTCTGAGACTCTGGGATGGAAAAAGTTGGCGGTGATTAGTAGGGCACCATAGCTCATAGCTCATCTTCCATAGCTCATTTTCCAACCCACACGCGTGGAGATGTTTTCGTGCATGTACCCATTGACTCTGAGACTCTGGGATGGAAAAAGTTGGCGGTGATTAGTAGGGCACCATAGCTCATAGCTCATCTTCCATAGCTCATCTTCCAACCCACACGCGTGGAGATGTTATCGTGCATGTACCTATTGACTCTAAGACTCTGGGATGGAAAAAGTTGGCGGTGATTAGTAGGGCACCATAGCTCATAGCTCATCTTCCATAACTCATCTTCCATAGCTCATCTTCCAACCCACACGCGTGGAGATGTTATCGTGCATGTACCTATTGACTCTAAGACTCTGGGATGGAAAAAGTTGGCGGTGATTAGTAGGGCACCATAGCTCATAGCTCATCTTCCAACCCACACGCGTGGAGATGTTATCGTGCATGTACCCATTGACTCTGAGACTCTGGGATGGAAAAAGTTGGCGGTGATTAGTAGGGCACCATAGCTCATAGCTCATCTTCCATAGCTCATCTTCCAACCCACACGCGTGGAGATGTTATCGTGCATGTACCCATTGACTCTGAGACTCTGGGATGGAAAAAGTTGGCGGTGATTAGTAGGGCACCATAGCTCATAGCTCATCTTCCATAGCTCATCTTCCAACCCACACGCGTGGAGATGTTATCGTGCATGTACCTATTGACTCTAAGACTCTGGGATGGAAAAAGTTGGCGGTGATTAGTAGGGCAATTTTGAAGGTTTCCATAGCTCATCTTCCAACCCACACGCGTGGAGATGTTATCGTGCATGTACCCACTGACTCTAAGACTCTGGGATGGAAAAAGTTGGCGGTGATTAGTAGGGCACCATAGCTCATAGCTCATCTTCCAACCCACACGCGTGGAGATGTTATCGTGCATGTAGCCACTGACTCTAAGACTCTGGGATGGAAAAAGTTGGCGGTGATTAGTAGGGCACCATAGCTCATAGCTCATCTTCCAACCCACACGCGTGGAGATGTTATCGTGCATGTACCTATTGACTCTAAGACTCTGGGATGGAAAAAGTTGGCGGTGATTAGTAGGGCAATTTTGAAGGTTTCCATAGCTCATCTTCCAACCCACACGCGTGGAGATGTTATCGTGCATGTACCTATTGACTCTAAGACTCTGGGATGGAAAAAGTTGGCCGTGGTCAGTAGGGCAATTTTGAAGGTTTCCATAGCTCATCTTCCAACCCACACGCGTGGAGATGTTATCGTGCATGTACCCATTGACTCTAAGACTCTGGGATGGAAAAAGTTGGCGTTGAGTAGTAGGGCACCATAGCTCATAGCTCATCTTCCATAGCTCATTTTCCAACGCACACGCGTGGAGATGTTTTCGTGCATGTACCCATTGACTCTGAGACTCTGGGATGGAAAAAGTTGGCGGTGATTAGTAGGGCACCATAGCTCATAGCTCATCTTCCATAGCTCATTTTCCAACCCACACGCGTGGAGATGTTTTCGTGCATGTACCCATTGGCTCTGAGACTCTGGGATGGAAAAAGTTGGCGGTGATTAGTAGGGCAATTTTGAAGGTTTCCATAGCTCATCTTCCAACCCACACGCGTGGAGATATTATCGTGCATGTACCCATTGACTCTAAGACTCTGGGATGGAAAAAGTTGGCGGTGGTCAGCAGGGCAATTTTTAAGGTTTCCATAGCTCATCTTCCAACCCACACGGGTGGAGATGTTATCGTGCATGTACCTATTGACTCTAAGACTCTGGGATGGAAAAAGTTGGCGGTGATTAGTAGGGCAATTTTGAAGGTTCCCATAGCTCATCTTCCAACCCACACGCGAGTTACGTACCACCTACCAAAAAGAATTGTAAAATTGCAAGACGGCACTTTTGCATTAACAGAATGCGATGTAAAACAAAATACATAAAAGTGCTAAGTCAGCAAAATCACCTACCTCTGTATTGGAATATGAGAAGTGCTTCGCTAATCAATTTTATGGTATAAGACCGATCGAATGTCTCCAAATCGGGGATTATTTGTCGGATTGAAAGAGTGTGCGGCCAAGCCATAGACAGCGGCACTCATAATAAAATAAAATAAATACTTGTGGTGCGGTACAAAATAATCGTGTTTCATTTCTTTGCGACAAATAATTTAAGTGGCGCAGTCGGTAGTTTTCTTTCCAAACGGGAAAGAAAAAACGAACATAAAGTATAAAAGTGAGTGAATAGTAAAGTGAACTTTTGAAAAACACAAAAGTATAGACATGACACATTTAAATACGGATGAAAGGCAAAAACTGGACAAGCTAATCAAGCAATATACACATTTGTTGTATAAAGATGGGGATCAATTGACCAATACGGAAACCGTGATGCATGAAATAAAAACAACAACGGATCAACAGATAAATGCCCGTTTATACAGATTACCACCAAAGCATGAAGAGGAGGTGAGGAAACAGATAGAGGACATGGAACGACAAGGAATTGTGAGAAAATCAAATAGTCGGTATGCATCACCAATAGTGGTCGTTAAAAAGAAAATGGACAGTTCTGGCGAAGAGAAGCTCAGACTTTGTGTTGACTATCGGAAATTGAACGAAATCACTGTAGACGATAAATATCCACTCCCTAATATAGAAGCTGTATTAGACAAGTTGGGTCGCGCTCAATATTTCACAACACTGGATTTGGCAAAAGGGTATTACCAGATTAAAATGCATCCCAGAGATATACAAAAAACTGCATTTGTTTCACCAAACGGTTTATTTGAATTCACTCAGATGCCTTTTGGTCTTAAAAATGCCCCAGCTACGTTCCAAAGGTTTATGAATGACATATTGAGAGAACACATAAATAAGATTTGTGTAGTCTACATTGATGACATTCTAATATTTTCTACAAGTCTGGCAGAACATCTTAGCGCTATTAAAACTATTTTCGATGTGTTAAATGATCACAATCTGAAGGTCCAGCTTAATAAGTGTTAATTTTTAAAGAAAGACACCGAATTTTTGGGACACGTTTTAACTAAAGATGGGATGAAGCCCAATCCCAATAAAATAAAGTGCATACTGGACTATAAATTACCACAGACAGAGAAACAGCTGAAAGGTTTCTTGGGGACGACGGGTTATTATAGAAAATTCGTAAAGGATTATTCTAAAATAGCGTACCCTATGATCAAATACTTGAAAAAGAATACAAAAATCAATTCGAGAGATCCAGAGTACATACAAGCCTTCGAAACACTTAAGCTTTGTATCGTCAACCATCCCATACTCAAGTTTCCAAGGTTGATAAACCTTTCACATTATTTACTGATGCTTCCAATTATGCAATAGGTGCAGTGCTAACTCAAGATGGACAGCCTGTATGCTATGCGTCAAGAACTCTGAACGACCATGAAAAGCAATACTCAGCAACAGATAAAGAATTTTTGGCCATAGTTTGGTCAGTGTCTTATTTCCGACCTTATCTTTGGGGAAATAAATTTAAGATAATTACCGATCACCAACCAATTAAATACCTCAACAAAAAATATAATGGGAAAGAATTCTCACAGAGAAATCAAAGGTGGCTGTTGAAATTGGCTGAATTCAATTATGACATAGAGTATCTCAAGGGAAAAGAAAATAAAGTAGCTGACTTCCTGAGTAGAATAGAACATGTAGACCACTTAGAAGACGAAGTAATGTCCGATGTAGCTACGATTCATTCTGCTCCGGAGCAATTACTCGACTTCTTCCCAATAAAAGAAGAAATTGTCAATAAGTACAAAACGCAGCTAATTTTAACGAACAAAATTACCGAAGAGGTCGAGGTATTACATGGAAGAACGATAATTCAAGTTGATATGACTAAAAATCAGTCATATTGGAAGGACTTGTTTATGAGAACCTTGAAGCCTGGAAAAATTGGTATATACACGGAATTATCATATCGGGAATATAACAAAATACAGCAAATTTTAATAAGTCTCTTTAGTCATAATAGACACATAACATTTATAAAATGCACACTAAGAGCAAAAGAAGTAAGAAGTCAGGAAGAATTACACCATCAAATTTCCAAGTATCACATTACAGAGAGTATACATAGTGGCATAGTGGAAACATATAATACACTGAAAAAGAAGATCTATTATCCCAATTTAATAAAAAAAATTCAAATAATTATAAACAATTGTAGAACTTGTTTGGAAACTAAATATGAAAGAAACCCCATAAAGCCAAAATTCTGTCTAACAGAAACTCCCGAGTTTCCAAACGACACTCTACATATGGACGTATTTACATTCCAAGGACAATCGTTCGTAACATTAATTGATAAATTAACCAAAAAAGCATATGCTTATCATTTGCCAAACAAAAATTGGGTAAAAAGAATAGAAATATTAGAAGAA
>CAKAIZ010000411.1:0-29958 GCA_916610145.1 Eristalis arbustorum | reverse complement strand
GGTGGTCAGCAGGGCAATTTTTAAGGTTTCCATAGCTCATCTTCCAACCCACACGGGTGGTGATGTTATCGTGCATGTACCCATTGACTCTGAGACTCTGGGATGGAAAAAATTGGCGGTGATTAGTAGGGCACCATAGCTCATAGCTCATCTTCCAACCCACACGCGTGGAGATGTTTTCGTGCATGTACCCATTGACTCTGAGACTCTGGGATGGAAAAAGTTGGCGGTGATTAGTAGGGCACCATAGCTCATAGCTCATCTTCCAACCCACACGCGTGGAGATGTTTTCGTGCATGTACCCATTGACTCTGAGACTCTGGGATGGAAAAAGTTGGCGGTGATTAATAGGGCACCATAGCTCATAGCTCATCTTCCATAGCTCATCTTCCAACCCACACGCGTGGAGATGTTATCGTGCATGTACCCATTGACTCTGAGACTCTGGGATGGAAAAAGTTGGCGGTGGTCAGCAGGGCAATTTTTAAGGTTTCCATAGCTCATCTTCCAACCCACACGGGTGGTGATGTTATCGTGCATGTACCCATTGACTCTGAGACTCTGGGATGGAAAAAAATTGGCGGTGATTAGTAGGGCACCATAGCTCATAGCTCATCTTCCAACCCACACGCGTGGAGATGTTTTCGTGCATGTACCCATTGACTCTGAGACTCTGGGATGGAAAAAGTTGGCGGTGATTAGTAGGGCAATTTTGAAGGTTTCCATAGCTCATCTTCCAACCCACACGCGTGGAGATGTTATCGTGCATGTACCCATTGACTCTGAGACTCTGGGATGGAAAAAGTTGGCGGTGATTAGTAGGGCACCATAGCTCATAGCTCATCTTCCATAGCTCATCTTCCATAGCTCATCTTCCAACCCACACGCGTGGAGATGTTTTCGTGCATGTACCCATTGACTCTGAGACTCTGGGATGGAAAAAGTTGGCGGTGATTAGTAGGGCACCATAGCTCATAGCTCATCTTCCAACCCACACGCGTGGAGATATTATCGTGCATGTACCCATTGACTCTGAGACTCTGGGATGGAAAAAGTTGGCGGTGATTAGTAGGGCACCATAGCTCATAGCTCATCTTCCATAGCTCATCTTCCAACCCACACGCGTGGAGATGTTTTCGTGCATGTACCCATTGACTCTGAGACTCTGGGATGGAAAAAGTTGGCGGTGATTAGTAGGGCACCATAGCTCATAGCTCATCTTCCAACCCACACGCGTGGAGATATTATCGTGCATGTACCCATTGACTCTGAGACTCTGGGATGGAAAAAGTTGGCGGTGATTAGTAGGGCACCATAGCTCATAGCTCATCTTCCATAGCTCATCTTCCATAGCTCATCTTCCATAGCTCATCTTCCAACCCACACGCGTGGAGATGTTATCGTGCATGTACCCATTGACTCTGAGACTCTGGGATGGAAAAAGTTGGCGGTGGTCAGCAGGGCAATTTTTAAGGTTTCTCTGGGATGGAAAAAGTTGGCGGTGATTAGTAGGGCACCATAGCTCGTAGCTCATCTTCCAACCCACACGCGTGGAGATGTTTTCGTGCATGTACCCATTGACTCTGAGACTCTGGGATGGAAAAAGTTGGCGGTGATTAGTGGGGCACCATAGCTCATAGCTCATCTTCCATAGCTCATCTTCCAACCCACACGGGTGGTGATGTTATCGTGCATGTACCCATTGACTCTGAGACTCTGGGATGGAAAAAGTTGGCCGTGGTCAGTAGGGCAATTTTTAAGGTTTCCATAGCTCATCTTCCAACCCACACGCGTGGAGATGTTATCGTGCATGTACCCATTGACTCTGAGACTCTGGGATGGAAAAAGTTGGCGGTGGTCAGCAGGGCAATTTTAAGGTTTCCATAGCTCATCTTCCAACCCACACGGGTGGTGATGTTATCGTGCATGTACCCATTGACTCTGAGACTCTGGGATGGAAAAAGTTGGCGGTGATTAGTAGGGCACCATAGCTCATAGCTCATCTTCCATAGCTCATCTTCCAACCCACACGGGTGGTGATGTTATCGTGCATGTACCCATTGACTCTGAGACTCTGGGATGGAAAAAGTTGGGCGTGGTCAGTAGGGCAATTTTTAAGGTTTCCATAGCTCATCTTCCAACCCACACGCGTGGAGATGTTTTCGTGCATGTACCCATTGACTCTAAGACTCTGGGATGGAAAAAGTTGGCGTTGAGTAGTAGGGCACCATAGCTCATAGCTCATCTTCCATAGCTCATCTTCCATAGCTCATCTTCCAACCCACACGCGTGGAGATGTTATCGTGCATGTACCCATTGACTCTGAGACTCTGGGATGGAAAAAGTTGGCGGTGATTAGTAGGGCACCATAGCTCATAGCTCATCTTCCAACCCACACGCGTGGAGATGTTTTCGTGCATGTACCCATTGACTCTGAGACTCTGGGATGAAAAAAGTTGGCTGTGATTAGTAGGGCACCATAGCTCATAGCTCATCTTCCAACCCACACGCGTGGAGATGTTTTCGTGCATGTACCCATTGACTCTGAGACTCTGGGATGGAAAAAGTTGGCGGTGATTAGTAGGGCACCATAGCTCATAGCTCATCTTCCAACCCACACGCGTGGAGATGTTTTCGTGCATGTACCCATTGACTCTGAGACTCTGGGATGGAAAAAGTTGGCGGTGATTAGTAGGGCACCATAGCTCATAGCTCATCTTCCATAGCTCATCTTCCAACCCACACGCGTGGAGATGTTATCGTGCATGTACCCATTGACTCTGAGACTCTGGGATGGAAAAAGTTGGCGGTGGTCAGCAGGGCAATTTTTAAGGTTTCCATAGGCTCATCTTCCAACCCACACGGGTGGTGATGTTATCGTGCATGTACCATTGACTCTGAGACTCTGGGATGGAAAAAGTTGGCGGTGATTAGTAGGGCACCATAGCTCATAGCTCATCTTCCATAGCTCATCTTCCATAGCTCATCTTCCAACCCACACGCGTGGAGATGTTTTCGTGCATGTACCCATTGACTCTGAGACTCTGGGATGGAAAAAGTTGGCGGTGATTAGTAGGGCACCATAGCTCATAGCTCATCTTCCAACCCACACGCGTGGAGATATTATCGTGCATGTACCCATTGACTCTGAGACTCTGGGATGGAAAAAGTTGGCGGTGATTAGTAGGGCACCATAGCTCATAGCTCATCTATAGCTCATCTTCCAACCCACACGCGTGGAGATGTTATCGTGCATGTAGCCACTGACTCTAAGACTCTGGGATGGAAAAAGTTGGCGGTGATTAGAAGGGCACCATAGCTCATAGCTCATCTTCCAACCCACACGCGTGGAGATGTTATCGTGCATGTATCCATTGACTCTGAGACTCTGGGATGGAAAAAGTTGGCGTTGAGTAGTAGGCCACCATAGCTCATAGCTCATCTTCCAACCCACACGCGTGGAGATATTATCGTGCATGTACCCATTGACTCTGAGACTCTGGGATGGAAAAAGTTGGCGTTGAGTAGTAGGGCACCATAGCTCATAGCTCATCTTCCATAGCTCATCTTCCATAGCTCATCTTCCAACCCACACGCGTGGAGATGTTATCGTGCATGTACCCATTGACTCTGAGACTCTGGGATGGAAAAAGTTGGCGGTGATTAGTAGGGCACCATAGCTCATAGCTCATCTTGCATAGCTCATCTTCCAACCCACACGCGTGGAGATGTTATCGTGCATGTACCCATTGACTCTGAGACTCTGGATGGAAAAAGTTGGCGGTGATTAGTAGGGCACCATAGCTCATAGCTCATCTTCCATAGCTCATCTTCCAACCCACACGCGTGGAGATGTTATCGTGCATGTACCCATTGACTCTGAGACTCTGGGATGGAAAAAGTTGGCGTTGAGTAGTAGGGCACCATAGCTCATAGCTCATCTTCCATAGCTCATTTTCCAACCCACACGCGTGGAGATGTTTTCGTGCATGTACCCATTGACTCTGAGACTCTGGGATGGAAAAAGTTGGCGGTGATTAGTAGGGCAATTTTGAAGGTTTCCATAGCTCATCTTCCAACCCACACGCGTGGAGATGTTATCGTGCATGTACCCACTGACTCTAAGACTCTGGGATGGAAAAAGTTGGCGGTGATTAGTAGGGCACCATAGCTCATAGCTCATCTTCCATAGCTCATCTTCCAACCCACACGCGTGGAGATGTTATCGTGCATGTACCCATTGACTCTAAGATTCTGGGATGGAAAAAGTTGGCGGTGGTCAGCAGGGCAATTTTTAAGGTTTCCATAGCTCATCTTCCAATCCACACGGGCGGTGATGTTATCGTGCATGTAGCCACTGACTCTAAGACTCTGGGATGGAAAAAGTTGGCGGTGATTAGTAGGGCACCATAGCTCATAGCTCATCTTCCATAGCTCATCTTCCATAGCTCATCTTCCAACCCACACGCGTGGCGATGTTATCGTGCATGTACCCATTGACTCTGAGACTCTGGGATGGAAAAAGTTGGCGGTGGTCAGTAGGGCAATTTTTGAACGCTTCCATAGCTCATCTTCCAATCCACACGGGCGGTGATGTTATCGTGCATGTAGCCACTGACTCTAAGACTCTGGGATGGAAAAAGTTGGCGGTGATTAGTAGGGCACCATAGCTCATAGCTCATCTTCCATAGCTCATCTTCCAACCCACACGCGTGGAGATGTTATCGCGCATGTACCCATTGACTCTGAGACTCTGGGATGGGAAAAGTTGGCCGTGGTCAGTAGGGCAATTTTGAAGGTTTCCATAGCTCATCTTTCAACCCACACGCGTGGAGATATTATCGTGCATGTACCCATTGACTCTGAGACTCTGGGATGGAAAAAGTTGGCGGTGATTAGTAGGGCAATTTTGAAGGTTTCCATAGCTCATCTTCCAACCCACACGCGTGGAGATGTTATCGTGCATGTACCCACTGACTCTAAGACTCTGGGATGGAAAAAGTTGGCGGTGATTAGTAGGGTACCATAGCTCATAGCTCATCTTCCATAGCTCATCTTCCAACCCACACGCGTGGAGATGTTATCGTGCATGTACCCATTGACTCTGAGACTCTGGGATGGAAAAAGTTGGCGGTGGTCAGTAGAGCAATTTTGAAGGTTTCCATAGCTCATCTTCCAATCCACACGGGCGGTGATGTTATCGTGCATGTAGCCACTGACTCTAAGACTCTGGGATGGAAAAAGTTGGCGGTGATTAGTAGGGCACCATAGCTCATAGCTCATCTTCCATAGCTCATCTTCCATAGCTCATCTTCCAACCCACACGCGTGGAGATGTTATCGTGCATGTACCCATTGACTCTGAGACTCTGGGATGGAAAAAGTTGGCGGTGATTAGTAGGGCACCATAGCTCATAGCTCATCTTCCATAGCTCATCTTCCATAGCTCATCTTCCATAGCTCATCTTCCAACCCACACGCGTGGAGATGTTATCGTGCATGTACCCATTGACTCTGAGACTCTGGGATGGAAAAAGTTGGCGGTGATTAGTAGGGCACCATAGCTCATAGCTCATCTTCCATAGCTCATCTTCCAACCCACACGCGTGGAGATATATCGTGCATGTACCCATTGACTCTAAGACTCTGGGATGGAAAAAGTTGGCGGTGATTAGTAGGGCACCATAGCTCATAGCTCATCTTCCATAGCTCATCTTCCAACCCACACGCGTGGAGATGTTATCGTGCATGTACCCATTGACTCTGAGACTCTGGGATGGAAAAAGTTGGCGGTGATTAGTAGGGCACCATAGCTCATAGCTCATCTTCCATAGCTCATCTTCCAACCCACACGCGTGGAGATGTTATCGTGCATGTACCCATTGACTCTGAGACTCTGGGATGGAAAAAGTTGGCGGTGATTAGTAGGGTACCATAGCTCATAGCTCATCTTCCATAGCTCATCTTCCAATCCACACGCGTGGAGATGTTATCGTGCATGTACCTATTGACTCTAAGACTCTGGGATGGAAAAAGTTGTCGGTGGTCAGCAGGGCAATCTTTAAGGTTTCCATAGCTCATCTTCCAACCCACACGGGTGGTGATGTTATCGTGCATGTACCCATTGACTCTGAGACTCTGGGATGGAAAAAGTTGGCGTTGAGTAGTAGGGCACCATAGCTCATAGCTCATCTTCCATAGCTCATCTTCCATAGCTCATCTTCCATAGCTCATCTTCCAACCCACACGGGTGGTGATGTTATCGTGCATGTACCCATTGACTCTGAGACTCTGGGATGGAAAAAGTTGGTGGTGATTAGTAGGGCACCATAGCTCATAGCTCATCTTCCATAGCTCATCTTCCAACCCACACGCGTGGAGATGTTATCGTGCATGTACCCATTGACTCTGAGACTCTGGGATGGAAAAAGTTGGCGGTGGTCAGTAGGGCAATTTTGAACGCTTCCATAGCTCATCTTCCAATCCACACGGGCGGTGATGTTATCGTGCATGTACCCATTGACTCTGAGACTCTGGGATGGAAAAAGTTGGCGGTGATTAGTAGGGCAATTTTGAAGGTTTCCATAGCTCATCTTCCAACCCACACGCGTGGAGATGTTATCGTGCATGTACCTATTGACTCTAAGACTCTCGGATGGAAAAAGTTGGCGTTGAGTAGTAGGGCACCATAGCTCATTGCTCATCTTCCATAGCTCATCTTCCAACCCACACGGGTGGTGATGTTATCGTGCATGTACCCATTGACTCTGAGACTCTGGATGGAAAAAGTTGGCCGTGGTCAGTAGGGCAATTTTGAAGGTTTCCATAGCTCATCTTCCAACCCACACGCGTGGAGATATTATCGTGCATGTACCCATTGACTCTAAGACTCTGGGATGGAAAAAGTTGGCGGTGATTAGTAGGGCACCATAGCTCATAGCTCATCTTCCATAGCTCATCTTCCATAGCTCATCTTCCACCCCACACGCGTGGAGATGTTATCGTGCATGTACCCATTGACTCTGAGACTCTGGGATGGAAAAAGTTGGCGGTGATTAGTAGGGCACCATAGCTCATAGCTCATCTTCCATAGCTCATCTTCCATAGCTCATCTTCCAACCCACACGCGTGGAGATGTTATCGTGCATGTACCCACTGACTCTAAGACTCTGGGATGGAAAAAGTTGGCGGTGATTAGTAGGGCACCATAGCTCATAGCTCATCTTCCATAGCTCATCTTCCAACCCACACGCGTGGAGATGTTATCGTGCATGTAGCCACTGACTCTAAGACTCTGGGATGGAAAAAGTTGGCGGTGATTAGTAGGGCACCATAGCTCATAGCTCATCTTCCATAGCTCATCTTCCAACCCCACACGCGTGGAGATGTTATCGTGCATGTACCCATTGACTCTGAGACTCTGGGATGGAAAAAGTTGGCGGTGATTAGTAGGGCACCATAGCTCATAGCTCATCTTCCATAGCTCATCTTCCAACCCAAACGCGTGGAGATGTTATCGTGCATGTAGCCACTGACTCTAAGACTCTGGGATGGAAAAAGTTGGCGGTGATTAGTAGGGCACCATAGCTCATAGCTCATCTTCCATAGCTCATCTTCCAACCCACACGCGTGGAGATGTTATCGTGCGTGTACCCACTGACTCTAAGACTCTGGGATGGAAAAAGTTGGCGGTGGTCAGCAGGGCACCATAGCTCATAGCTCATCTTCCATAGCTCATCTTCCAACCCACACGCGTGGAGATGTTATCGTGCATGTACCCACTGACTCTAAGACTCTGGGATGGAAAAAGTTGGCGGCGATTAGTAGGGCACCATAGCTCATAGCTCATCTTCCATAGCTCATCTTCCAACCCACACGCGTGGAGATGTTATCGTGCATGTACCCATTGACTCTAAGACTCTGGGATGGAAAAAGTTGGCGGTGGTCAGCAGGGCAATTTTTAAGGTTTCCATAGCTCATCTTCCAACCCACACGCGTGGAGATGTTATCGTGCATGTACCCATTAACTCTGAGACTCTGGGATGGAAAAAGTTGGCGTTGAGTAGTAGGGCACCATAGCTCATAGCTCATCTTCCATAGCTCATCTTCCAACCCACACGCGTGGAGATGTTATCGTGCATGTACCCATTGACTCTGAGACTCTGGGATGGAAAAAGTTGGCGTTGAGTAGTAGGGCACCATAGCTCATAGCTCATCTTCCATAGCTCATTTTCCAACCCACACGCGTGGAGATGTTTTCGTGCATGTACCCATTGACTCTGAGACTCTGGGATGGAAAAAGTTGGCGGTGATTAGTAGGGCAATTTTGAAGGTTTCCATAGCTCATCTTCCAACCCACACGCGTGGAGATGTTATCGTGCATGTACCCACTGACTCTAAGACTCTGGGATGGAAAAAGTTGGCGGTGATTAGTAGGGCACCATAGCTCATAGCTCATCTTCCATAGCTCATCTTCCAACCCACACGCGTGGAGATGTTATCGTGCATGTACCCATTGACTCTGAGACTCTGGGATGGAAAAAGTTGGCGGTGATTAGTAGGGCACCATAGCTCATAGCTCATCTTCCATAGCTCATCTTCCAACCCACACGCGTGGAGATGTTATCGTGCATGTACCCATTGACTCTGAGACTCTGGGATGGAAAAAGTTGGCGGTGATTAGTAGGGCAATTTTGAAGGTTTCCATAGCTCATCTTCCAACCCACACGCGTGGAGATGTTATCGTGCATGTACCCATTGACTCTGAGACTCTGGGATGGAAAAAGTTGGCGTTGAGTAGTAGGGCACCATAGCTCATAGCTCATCTTCCATAGCTCATCCTCCATAGCTCATCTTCCAACCCACACGCGTGGAGATGTTATCGTGCATGTACCCATTGACTCTGAGACTCTGGGATGGAAAAAGTTGGCGGTGATTAGTAGGGCACCATAGCTCATAGCTCATCTTCCATAGCTCATCTTCCAACCCACACGCGTGGAGATGTTATCGTGCATGTACCCATTGACTCTGAGACTCTGGGATGGAAAAAGTTGGCGTTGAGTAGTAGGGCACCATAGCTCATAGCTCATCTTCCATAGCTCATTTTCAAACCCACACGCGTGGAGATGTTTTCGTGCATGTACCCATTGACTCTGAGACTCTGGGATGGAAAAAGTTGGCGGTGATTAGTAGGGCAATTTTGAAGGTTTCCATAGCTCATCTTCCAACCCACACGCGTGGAGATGTTATCGTGCATGTACCCACTGACTCTAAGACTCTGGGATGGAAAAAGTTGGCGGTGATTAGTAGGGCACCATAGCTCATAGCTCATCTTCCATAGCTCATCTTCCAACCCACACGCGTGGAGATGTTATCGTGCATGTACCCATTGACTCTAAGACTCTGGGATGGAAAAAGTTGGCGGTGGTCAGCAGGGCAATTTTTAAGGTTTCCATAGCTCATCTTCCAACCCACACGCGTGGAGATGTTATCGTGCATGTACCCATTGACTCTGAGACTCTGGGATGGAAAAAGTTGGCGTTGAGTAGTAGGGCACCATAGCTCATAGCTCATCTTCCATAGCTCATCTTCCAACCCACACGCGTGGAGATGTTATCGTGCATGTACCCATTGACTCTAAGACTCTGGGATGGAAAAAGTTGGCGGTGATTAGTAGGGCACCATAGCTCATAGCTCATCGTCCATAGCTCATCTTCCAACCCACACGCGTGGAGATGTTATCGTGCATGTACCCATTGACTCTGAGACTCTGGGATGGAAAAAGTTGGCGGTGGTCAGTAGGGCAATTTTGAAGGTTTCCATAGCTCATCTTCCAACCCACACGGGTGGTGATGTTATCGTGCATGTACCCATTGACTCTGAGACTCTGGGATGGAAAAAGTTGGCCGTGGTCAGTAGGGCAATTTTGAAGGTTTTCCATAGCTCATCTTCCAACCCACACGCGTGGAGATATTATCGTGCATGTACCCATTGACTCTAAGACTCTGGGATGGAAAAAGTTGGCGGTGATTAGTAGGGCACCATAGCTCATAGCTCATCTTCCATAACTCATCTTCCAACCCACACGCGTGGAGATGTTATCGTGCATGTACCTATTGACTCTAAGTCTCTGGGATGGAAAAGTTGGCCGTGGTCAGTAGGGCAATTTTGAAGGTTTCCATAGCTCATCTTCCAACCCACACGCGTGGAGATGTTATCGTGCATGTACCCACTGACTCTAAGACTCTGGGATGGAAAAAGTTGGCGGTGATTAGTAGGGCACCATAGCTCATAGCTCATCTTCCATAGCTCATCTTCCATAGCTCATCTTCCATAGCTCATCTTCCAACCCACACGCGTGGAGATGTTATCGTGCATGTAACCCACTGACTCTAAGACTCTGGGATGGAAAAAGTCGGCGGTGATTAGTAGGGCACCATAGCTCATAGCTCATCTTCCATAGCTCATCTTCCATAGCTCATCTTCCAAACCACACGCGTGGAGATGTTATCGTGCATGTACCCATTGACTCTGAGACTCTGGGATGGAAAAAGTTGGCGTTGAGTAGTAGGGCACCATAGCTCATAGCTCATCTTCCATAGCTCATTTTCCAACCCACACGCGTGGAGATGTTTTCGTGCATGTACCCATTGACTCTGAGACTCTGGGATGGAAAAAGTTGGCGGTGATTAGTAGGGCAATTTTGAAGGTTTAAATAGCTCATCTTCCAACCCACACGCGTGGAGATGTTATCGTGCATGTACCCACTGACTCTAATACTCTGGGATTGAAAAAGTTCGCGGTGATTAGTAGGGCACCATAGCTCATAGCTCATCTTCCATAGCTCATCTTCCAACCCACACGGGTGGTGATGTTATCGTGCATGTACCTATTTACTCTAAGACTCTCGGATGGAAAAAGTTGGCGTTGAGTAGTAGGGCACCATAGCTCATAGCTCATCTTCCATAGCTCATCTTCCAACCCACACGCGTGGAGATGTTATCGTGCATGTACCCATTGACTCTGAGACTCTGGGATGGAAAAAGTTGGCGTTGAGTAGTAGGGCACCAAAGCTCATAGCTCATCTTCCATAGCTCATTTTCCAACCCACACGCGTGCAGATGTTTTCGTGCATGTACCCATTGACTCTGAGACTCTGGGATGGAAAAAGTTGGCGGTGATTAGTAGGGCAATTTTGAAGGTTTCCATAGCTCATCTTCCAACCCACACGCGTGGAGATGTTATCGTGCATGTACCCATTGACTCTAAGACTCTGGGATGGAAAAAGTTGGCGGTGATTAGTAGGGCACCATAGCTCATAGCTCATCTTCCATAGCTCATCTTCCAACCCACACGCGTGGAGATGTTATCGTGCATGTAGCCACTGAGTCTGAGACTCTGGGATGGAAAAAGTTGGCGGTGATTAGTAGGGCAATTTTGAAGGTTTCCATAGCTCATCTTCCAACCCACACGCGTGGAGATGTTATCGTGCATGTACATTGACTCTGAGACTCTGGGATGGAAAAAGTTGGCGTTGAGTAGTAGGGCACCATAGCTCATAGCTAATCTTCCATAGCTCATCTTCCAACCCACACGCGTGGAGATGTTATCGTGCTTGTACCCATTGACTCTGAGACTCTGGGATGGAAAAAGTTGGCGGTGATTAGTAGGGCACCATAGCTCATAGCTCATCTTCCAACCCACACGCGTGGAGATATTATCGTGCATGTACCCATTGACTCTAAGACTCTGGGATGGAAAAAGTTGGCGGTGATTAGTAGGGCAATTTTGAAGGTTTCCATAGCTCATCTTCCAACCCACACGCGTGGAGATGTTATCGTGCATGTACCCATTGACTCTAAGACTCTGGGATGGAAAAAGTTGGCGGTGATTAGTAGGGCAATTTTGAAGGTTTCCATAGCTCATCTTCCAATCCACACGGGCGGTGATATTATCGTGCATGTACCCATTGACTCTGAGACTCTGGGATGGAAAAAGTTGGCGGTGGTCAGTAGGGCAATTTTGAACGCTTCCATAGCTCATCTTCCAATCCACACGGGCGGTGATGTTATCGTGCATGTACCCATTGACTCTGAGACTCTGGGATGGAAAAAGTTGGCGGTGGTCAGTAGGGCAATTTTGAACGCTTCCATAGCTCATCTTCCAATCCACACGGGCGGTGATGTTATCGTGCATGTACCCATTGACTCTGAGACTCTGGGATGGAAAAAGTTGGCGGTGATTAGTAGGGCAATTTTGAAGGTTTCCATAGCTCATCTTCCAACCCACACGCGTGGAGATGTTATCGTGCATGTACCCACTGACTCTAAGACTTTGGGATGGAAAAAGTTGGCGGTGATTAGTAGGGCACCATAGCTCATAGCTCATCTTCCATAGCTCATCTTCCAACCCACACGCGTGGAGATGTTATCGTGCATGTAGCCACTGACTCTGAGACTCTGGGATGGAAAAAGTTGGCGGTGATTAGTAGGGCAATTTTGAAGGTTTCCATAGCTCATCTTCCAACCCACACGCGTGGAGATGTTATCGTGTATGTACCCATTGACTCTAAGACTCTGGGATGGAAAAAGTTGGCGGTGATTAGTAGGGCACCATAGCTCATAGCTCATCTTCCATAGCTCATCTTCCAACCCACACGCGTGGAGATGTTATCGTGCATGTACCCATTGACTCTGAGACTCTGGGATGGAAAAAGTTGGCGGTGATTAGTAGGGCACCATAGCTCATAGCTCATCTTCCATAGCTCATCTTCCAACCCACACGCGTGGAGATGTTATCGTGCATGTACCCACTGACTCTAAGACTCTGGGATGGAAAAAGTTGGCGGTGATTAGTAGGGCACCATAGCTCATAGCTCATCTTCCATAGCTCATCTTCCAACCCACACGCGTGGAGATGTTATCGTGCATGTACCCATTGACTCTGAGACTCTGGGATGGAAAAAGTTGGCGGTGGTCAGTAGGGCAATTTTGAACGCTTCCATAGCTCATCTTCCAATCCACACGGGCGGTGATGTTATCGTGCATGTACCCATTGACTCTGAGACTCTGGGATGGAAAAAGTTGGCGGTGATTAGTAGGGCAATTTTGAAGGTTTCCATGGCTCATCTTCCAACCCACACGGATGTTGATGTTATCGTGCATGTACCCATTGACTCTGAGACTCTGGGATGGAAAAAGTTGGCGGTGATTAGTAGGGCACCATAGCTCATAGCTCATCTTCCATAGCTCATTTTCCAACCCACACGCGTGGAGATGTTATCGTGCATGTACCCACTGACTCTAAGACTCTGGGATGGAAAAAGTTGGCGGTGATTAGTAGGGCACCATAGCTCATAGCTCATCTTCCATAGCTCATCTTCCAACCCACACGCGTGGAGATGTTATCGTGCATGTACCCATTGACTCTAAGACTCTGGGATGGAAAAAGTTGGCGGTGATTAGTAGGGCACCATAGCTCATAGCTCATCTTCCATAGCTCATTTTCCAACCCACACGCGTGGAGATGTTATCGTGCATGTACCCACTGACTCTAAGACTCTGCGATGGAAAAAGTTGGCGGTGATTAGTAGGGCACCATAGCTCATAGCTCATCTTCCATAGCTCATCTTCCAACCCACACGCGTGGAGATGTTATCGTGCATGTACCCATTGACTCTGAGACTCTGGGATGGAAAAAGTTGGCGTTGAGTAGTAGGGCACCGTAGCTCATAGCTCATCTTCCATAGCTCATCTTCCAACCCACACGCGTGGAGATGTTATCGTGCATGTACCCATTGACTCTAAGACTCTGGGATGGAAAAAGTTGGCGGTGATTAGTAGGGCACCATAGCTCATAGCTCATCTTCCATAGCTCATCTTCCAACCCACACGCGTGGAGATGTTATCGTGCATGTAGCCACTGACTCTAAGACTCTGGGATGGAAAAAGTTGGCGGTGATTAGTAGGGCACCATAGCTCATAGCTCATCTTCCATAGCTCATCTTCCAACCCACACGCGTGGAGATGTTATCGTGCATGTACCCATTGACTCTGAGACTCTGGGATGGAAAAAGTTGGCGGTGGTCAGTAGGGCAATTTTGAACGCTTCCATAGCTCATCTTCCATCCACACGGGCGGTGATGTTATCGTGCATGTACCCATTGACTCTGAGACTCTGGGATGGAAAAAGTTGGCGGTGATTAGTAGGGCAATTTTGAAGGTTTCCATAGCTCATCTTCCAACCCACACGCGTGGAGATATTATCGTGCATGTACCCATTGACTCTAAGACTCTGGGATGGAAAAAGTTGGCGGTGTTCAGCAGGGCAATTTTTAAGGTTTCCATAGCTCATCTTCCAACCCACACGGGTGGTGATGTTATCGTGCATGTATCCACTGACTCTAAGACTCTGGGATGGAAAAAGTTGGCGGTGATTAGTAGGGCACCATAGCTCATAGCTCATCTTCCATAGCTCATCTTCCAACCCACACGCGTGGAGATGTTATCGTGCATGTACCCATTGACTCTGAGACTCTGGGATGGAAAAAGTTGGCGGTGATTAGTAGGGCACCATAGCTCATAGCTCATCTTCCATAGCTCATCTTCCAACCCACACGCGTGGAGATGTTATCGTGCATGTACCTATTGACTCTAAGACTCTGGGATGGAAAAAGTTGGCGGTGATTAGTAGGGCACCATAGCTCATAGCTCATCTTCCAACCCACACGCGTGGAGATGTTATCGTGCATGTACCCATTGACTCTGAGACTCTGGGATGGAAAAAGTTGGCGGTGATTAGTAGGGCACCATAGCTCATAGCTCATCTTCCAACCCACACGCGTGGAGATGTTATCGTGCATGTACCCATTGACTCTAAGACTCTGGGATGGAAAAAGTTGGCGGTGATTAGTAGGGTACCATAGCTCATAGCTCATCTTCCATAGCTCATCTTCCAATCCACACGGGCGGTGATGTTATCGTGCATGTACCCATTGACTCTGAGACTCTGGGATGGAAAAAGTTGGCGGTGATTAGTAGGGCAATTGTGAAGGTTTCCATAGCTCATCTTCCAACCCACACGCGTGGAGATATTATCGTGCATGTACCCATTGACTCTAAGACTCTGGGATGGAAAAAGTTGGCGGTGGTCAGCAGGGCAATTTTTAAGGTTTCCATAGCTCATCTTCCAACCCACACGGGTGGTGATGTTATCGTGCATGTACCCATTGACTCTGAGACTCTGGGATGGAAAAAGTTGGCGGTGATTAGTAGGGCACCATAGCTCATAGCTCATCTTCCATAGCTCATCTTCCAACCCACACGCGTGGAGATGTTATCGTGCATGTACCCATTGACTCTGAGACTCTGGGATGGAAAAAGTTGGCGTTGAGTAGTAGGGCACCATAGCTCATAGCTCATCTTCCATAGCTCATTCTCCAACCCACACGCGTGGAGATGTTTTCGTGCATGTACCCATTGACTCTGAGACTCTGGGATGGAAAAAGTTGGCGGTGATTAGTAGGGCAATTTTGAAGGTTTCCATAGCTCATCTTCCAACCCACACGCGTGGAGATGTTATCGTGCATGTACCCACTGACTCTAAGACTCTGGGATGGAAAAAGTTGGCGGTGATTAGTAGGGCAATTTTGAAGGTTTCCATAGCTCATCTTCCAACCCACACGCGTGGAGATGTTATCGTGCATGTACCCACTGACTCTAAGACTCTGGGATGGAAAAAGTTGGCGGTAATTAGTAGGGCACCATTGCTCATAGCTCATCTTCCATAGCTCATCTTCCAACCCACAAGCGTGGAGATGTTATCGTGCATGTACCCATTGACTCTGAGACTCTGGGATGGAAAAAGTTGGCGTTGAGTAGTAGGGCACCATAGCTCATAGCTCATCTTCCATAGCTCATCTTCCAACCCACACGCGTGGAGATATTATCGTGCATGTACCCATTGACTCTAAGACTCTGGGATGGAAAAAGTTGGCGGTGATTAGTAGGGCACCATAGCTCATAGCTCATCTTCCATAGCTCATCTTCCAACCCACACGCGTGGAGATGTTATCGTGCATGTACCCATTGACTCTGAAACTCTGGGATGGAAAAAGTTGGCGTTGAGTAGTAGGGCACCATAGCTCATAGCTCATCTTCCATAGCTCATTTTCCAACCCACACGCGTGGAGATGTTTTCGTGCATGTACCCATTGACTCTGAGACTCTGGGATGGAAAAAGTTGGCGGTGATTAGTAGGGCAATTTTGAAGGTTTCCATAGCTCATCTTCCAACCCACACGCGTGGAGATGTTATCGTGCATGTACCCACTGACTCTAAGACTCTGGGATGGAAAAAGTTGGCGGTGATTAGTAGGGCAATTTTGAAGGTTTCCATAGCTCATCTTCCAACCCACACGCGTGGAGATGTTATCGTGCATGTACCCACTGACTCTAAGACTCTGGGATGGAAAAAGTTGGCGGTGATTAGTAGGGCACCATAGCTCATAGCTCATCTTCCATAGCTCATCTTCCATAGCTCATCTTCCATAGCTCATCTTCCAACCCACACGGGTGGAGATGTTATCGTGCATGTACCCACTGACTCTAAGACTCTGGGATGGAAAAAGTTGGCGGTGATTAGTAGGGCACCATAGCTCATAGCTCATCTTCCATAGCTCATCTTCCATAGCTCATCTTCCAACCCACACGCGTGGAGATGTTATCGTGCATGTACCCACTGACTCTAAGACTCTGGGATGGAAAAAGTTGGCGGTGATTAGTAGGGCACCATAGCTCATAGCTCATCTTCCATCCCACACGCGTGGAGATGTTATCGTGCATGTACCCATTGACTCTGAGACTCTGGGATGGAAAAAGTTGGCGTTGAGTAGTAGGGCACCATAGCTCATAGCTCATCTTCCATAGCTCATCTTGCAACCCACACGCGTGGAGATATTATCGTGCATGTACCCATTGACTCTAAGACTCTGGGATGGAAAAAGTTGGCGGTAATTAGTAGGGCACCATAGCTCATAGCTCATCTTCCATAGCTCATCTTCCATAGCTCATCTTCCAACCCACACGGGTGGAGATGTTATCGTGCATGTACCCACTGACTCTAAGACTCTGGGATGGAAAAAGTTGGCGGTGATTAGTAGGGCACCATAGCTCATAGCTCATCTTCCAACCCACACGCGTGGAGATGTTATCGTGCATGTACCCATTGACTCTGAGACTCTGGGATGGAAAAAGTTGGCGGTGATTAGTAGGGCAATTTTGAAGGTTTCCATAGCTCATCTTCCAACCCACACGCATGGAGATGTTATCGTGCATGTACCCACTGACTCTAAGACTCTGGGATGGAAAAAGTTGGCGGTGATTAGTAGGGCACCATAGCTCATAGCTCATCTTCCAACCCACACGCGTGGAGATGTTATCGTGCATGTACCCACTGACTCTAAGACTCTGGGATGGAAAAAGTTGGCGGTGATTAGTAGGGCACCATAGCTCATAGCTCATCTTCCATAGCTCATCTTCCAACCCACACGCGTGGAGATGTTATCGTGCATGTACCCACTGACTCTAAGACTCTGGGATGGAAAAAGTTGGCGGTGATTAGTAGGGCACCATAGCTCATAGCTCATCTTCCATAGCTCATCTTCCAACCCACCCGCGTGGAGATGTTATCGTGCATGTACCCACTGACTCTAAGACTCTGGGATGGAAAAAGTTGGCGGTGATTAGTAGGGCACCATAGCTCATAGCTCATCTTCCATAGCTCATCTTCCAACCCACACGCGTGGAGATGTTATCGTGCATGTACCCATTGACTCTGAGACTCTGGGATGGAAAAAGTTGGCGGTGATTAGTAGGGCAATTTTGAAGGTTTCCATAGCTCATCTTCCAACCCACACGCGTGGAGATGTTATCGTGCATGTACCCACTGACTCTAAGACTCTGGGATGGAAAAAGTTGGCGGTGATTAGTAGGGCACCATAGCTCATAGCTCATCTTCCATAGCTCATCTTCTAACCCACACGCGTGGAGATGTTATCGTGCATGTACCCACTGACTCTAAGACTCTGGGATGGAAAAAGTTGGCGGTGATTAGTAGGGCACCATAGCTCATAGCTCATCTTCCATAGCTCATCTTCCAACCCACACGCGTGGAGATGTTATCGTGCATGTACCCACTGACTCTAAGACTCTGGGATGGAAAAAGTTGGCGGTGATTAGTAGGGCACCATAGCTCATAGCTCATCTTCCAACCCACACGCGTGGAGATGTTATCGTGCATGTAGCCACTGACTCTGAGACTCTGGGATGGAAAAAGTTGGCGGTGATTAGTAGGGCAATTTTGAAGGTTTCCATAGCTCATCTTCCAACCCACACGGGTGGTGATGTTATCGTGCATGTACCCATTGACTCTAAGACTCTGGGATGGAAAAAGTTGGCGGTGATTAGTAGGGCACCATAGCTCATAGCTCATCTTCCAAAGCTCATCTTCCAACCCACACGCGTGGAGATGTTATCGTGCATGTACCCACTGACTCTAAGACTCTGGGATGGAAAAAGTTGGCGGTGATTAGTAGGGCACCATAGCTCATAGCTCATCTTCCATAGCTCATCTTCCATAGCTCATCTTCCAACCCACACGGGTGGAGATGTTATCGTGCATGTACCCACTGACTCTAAGACTCTGGGATGGAAAAAGTTGGCGGTGATTAGTAGGGCACCATAGCTCATAGCTCATCTTCCATCCCACACGCGTGGAGATGTTATCGTGCATGTACCCATTGACTCTGAGACTCTGGGATGGAAAAAGTTGGCGTTGAGTAGTAGGGCACCATAGCTCATAGCTCATCTTCCATAGCTCATCTTGCAACCCACACGCGTGGAGATATTATCGTGCATGTACCCATTGACTCTAAGACTCTGGGATGGAAAAAGTTGGCGGTAATTAGTAGGGCACCATAGCTCATAGCTCATCTTCCATAGCTCATCTTCCATAGCTCATCTTCCAACCCACACGGGTGGAGATGTTATCGTGCATGTACCCACTGACTCTAAGACTCTGGGATGGAAAAAGTTGGCGGTGATTAGTAGGGCACCATAGCTCATAGCTCATCTTCCAACCCACACGCGTGGAGATGTTATCGTGCATGTACCCATTGACTCTGAGACTCTGGGATGGAAAAAGTTGGCGGTGATTAGTAGGGCAATTTTGAAGGTTTCCATAGCTCATCTTCCAACCCACACGCATGGAGATGTTATCGTGCATGTACCCACTGACTCTAAGACTCTGGGATGGAAAAAGTTGGCGGTGATTAGTAGGGCACCATAGCTCATAGCTCATCTTCCAACCCACACGCGTGGAGATGTTATCGTGCATGTACCCACTGACTCTAAGACTCTGGGATGGAAAAAGTTGGCGGTGATTAGTAGGGCACCATAGCTCATAGCTCATCTTCCATAGCTCATCTTCCAACCCACACGCGTGGAGATGTTATCGTGCATGTACCCACTGACTCTAAGACTCTGGGATGGAAAAAGTTGGCGGTGATTAGTAGGGCACCATAGCTCATAGCTCATCTTCCATAGCTCATCTTCCAACCCACACGCGTGGAGATGTTATCGTGCATGTACCCACTGACTCTAAGACTCTGGGATGGAAAAAGTTGGCGGTGATTAGTAGGGCACCATAGCTCATAGCTCATCTTCCATAGCTCATCTTCCAACCCACACGGGTGGAGATGTTATCGTGCATGTACCCATTGACTCTGAGACTCTGGGATGGAAAAAAGTTGGCGGTGATTAGTAGGGCAATTTTGAAGGTTTCCATAGCTCATCTTCCAACCCACACGCGTGGAGATGTTATCGTGCATGTACCCACTGACTCTAAGACTCTGGGATGGAAAAAGTTGGCGGTGATTAGTAGGGCACCATAGCTCATAGCTCATCTTCCATAGCTCATCTTCTAACCCACACGCGTGGAGATGTTATCGTGCATGTACCCACTGACTCTAAGACTCTGGGATGGAAAAAGTTGGCGGTGATTAGTAGGGCACCATAGCTCATAGCTCATCTTCCATAGCTCATCTTCCAACCCACACGCGTGGAGATGTTATCGTGCATGTACCCACTGACTCTAAGACTCTGGGATGGAAAAAGTTGGCGGTGATTAGTAGGGCACCATAGCTCATAGCTCATCTTCCAACCCACACGCGTGGAGATGTTATCGTGCATGTAGCCACTGACTCTGAGACTCTGGGATGGAAAAAGTTGGCGGTGATTAGTAGGGCAATTTTGAAGGTTTCCATAGCTCATCTTCCAACCCACACGGGTGGTGATGTTATCGTGCATGTACCCATTGACTCTAAGACTCTGGGATGGAAAAAGTTGGCGGTGATTAGTAGGGCACCATAGCTCATAGCTCATCTTCCAAAGCTCATCTTCCAACCCACACGCGTGGAGATGTTATCGTGCATGTACCCACTGACTCTAAGACTCTGGGATGGAAAAAGTTGGCGGTGATTAGTAGGGCACCATAGCTCATAGCTCATCTTCCATAGCTCATCTTCCAACCCACACGCGTGGAGATGTTATCGTGCATGTACCCATTGACTCTGAGACTCTCTGATGGAAAAAGTTGGCGGTGATTAGTAGGGCACCATAGCTCATAGCTCATCTTCCAACCCACACGCGTGGAGATGTTATCGTGCATGTAGCCACTGACTCTGAGACTCTGGGATGGAAAAAGTTGGCGGTGATTAGTAGGGCAATTTTGAAGGTTTCCATAGCTCATCTTCCAACCCACACGGGTGGTGATGTTATCGTGCATGTACCCATTGACTCTAAGACTCTGGGATGGAAAAAGTTGGCGGTGATTAGTAGGGCACCATAGCTCATAGCTCATCTTCCATAGCTCATCTTCCAACCCACACGCGTGGAGATGTTATCGTGCATGTACCCACTGACTCTAAGACTCTGGGATGGAAAAAGTTGGCGGTGATTAGTAGGGCACCATAGCTCATAGCTCATCTTCCATAGCTCATCTTCCAACCCACACGCGTGGAGATGTTATCGTGCATGTACCCATTGACTCTGAGACTCTGGGATGGAAAAAGTTGGCGGTGATTAGTAGGGCAATTTTGAAGGTTTCCATAGCTCATCTTCCAACCCACACGCGTGGAGATGTTATCGTGCATGTACCCACTGACTCTAAGACTCTGGGATGAAAAAAGTTGGCGGTGATTAGTAGGGCACCATAGCTCATAGCTCATCTTCCATAGCTCATCTTCCAACCCACACGCGTGGAGATGTTATCGTGCATGTAGCCACTGACTCTAAGACTCTGGGATGGAAAAAGTTGGCCGTGGTCAGTAGGGCAATTTTGAAGGTTTCCATAGCTCATCTTCCAACCCACACGCGTGGAGATGTTATCGTGCATGTACCCACTGACTCTAAGACTCTGGGATGGAAAAAGTTGGCGGTGATTAGTAGGGCACCATAGCTCATAGCTCATCTTCCATAGCTCATTTTCCAACCCACACGTGTGGAGATGTTATCGTGCATGTACCCATTGACTCTGAGACTCTGGGATGGAAAAAGTTGGCGGTGATTAGTGGGGCAATTTTGAAGGTTTCCATAGCTCATCTTCCAACCCACACGCGTGGAGATGTTATCGTGCATGTACCCACTGACTCTAAGACTCTGGGATGGAAAAAGTTAGCGGTGATTAGTAGGGCACCATAGCTCATAGCTCATCTTCCATAGCTCATCTTCCAACCCACACGCGTGGAGATGTTATCGTGCATGTAGCCACTGACTCTAAGACTCTGGGATGGAAAAAGTTGGCCGTGGTCAGTAGGGCAATTTTGAAGGTTTCCATAGCTCATCTTCCAACCCACACGCGTGGAGATGTTATCGTGCATGTACCCACTGACTCTAAGACTCTGGGATGGAAAAAGTTGGCGGTGATTAGTAGGGCACCATAGCTCATAGCTCATCTTCCATAGCTCATCTTCCAACCCACACGCGTGGAGATGTTATCGTGCATGTACCCATTGACTCTGAGACTCTGGGATGCAAAAGTTGGCGGTGATTAGTAGGGCAATTTTGAAGGTTTCCATAGCTCATCTTCCAACCCACACGGGTGGTGATGTTATCGTGCATGTACCTATTGACTCTAAGACTCTGGGATGGAAAAAGTTGGCGGTGATTAGTAGGGCACCATAGCTCATAGCTCATCTTCCATAACTCATCTTCCATAGCTCATCTTCCAACCCACACGCGTGGAGATGTTATCGTGCATGTACCTATTGACTCTAAGACTCTGGGATGGAAAAAGTTGGCGGTGATTAGTAGGGCACCATAGCTCATAGCTCATCTTCCATAGCTCATCTTCCATAGCTCATCTTCCATAGCTCATCTTCCAACCCACACGCGTGGAGATGTTATCGTGCATGTACCCATTGACTCTAAGACTCTGGGATGGAAAAAGTTGGCGTTGAGTAGTAGGGCACCATAGCTCATAGCTCATCTTCCATAGCTCATTTTCCAACCCACACGCGTGGAGATGTTATCGTGCATGTACCTATTGACTCTAAGACTCTGGGATGGAAAAAGTTGGCCGTGGTCAGTAGGGCAATTTTGAAGGTTTCCATAGCTCATCTTCCAACCCACACGCGTGGAGATGTTATTGTGCATGTACCTATTGACTCTAAGACTCTGGGATGGAAAAAGTTGGCGGTGATTAGTAGGGCAATTTTGAAGGTTTCCATAGCTCATCTTCCAACCCACACGCGTGGAGATGTTATCGTGCATGTACCCACTGACTCTAAGACTCTGGGATGGAAAAAGTTGGCGGTGATTAGTAGGGCACCATAGCTCATAGCTCATCTTCCATAGCTCATCTTCCAACCCACACGCGTGGAGATGTTATCGTGCATGTACCCATTGACTCTGAGACTCTGGGATGGAAAAAGTTGGCGGTGATTAGTAGGGCACCATAGCTCATAGCTCATCTTCCATAGCTCATCTTCCAACCCACACGCGTGGAGATGTTATCGTGCATGTACCCACTGACTCTAAGACTCTGGGATGGAAAAAGTTGGCGGTGATTAGTAGAGCACCATAGCTCATAGCTCATCTTCCATAGCTCATCTTCCAACCCACACGGGCGGTGATGTTATCGTGCATGTACCCATTGACTCTAAGACTCTGGGATGGAAAAAGTTGGCGGTGATTAGTAGGGCACCATAGCTCATAGCTCATCTTCCATAGCTCATCTTCCAACCCACACGCGTGGAGATGTTATCGTGCATGTAGCCACTGACTCTGAGACTCTGGGATGGAAAAAGTTGGCCGTGGTCAGTAGGGCAATTTTGAAGGTTTCCATAGCTCATCTTCCAACCCACACGCGTGGAGATGTTATCGTGCATGTACCCATTGACTCTAAGACTCTGGGATGGAAAAAGTTGGCGGTGATTAGTAGGGCAATTTTGAAGGTTTCCATAGCTCATCTTCCAACCCACACGCGTGGAGGTGTTATCGTGCATGTACCCATTGACTCTAAGACTCTGGGATGGAAAAAGTTGGCCGTGGTCAGTAAGGCAATTTTGAAGGTTTCCATAGCTCATCTTCCAACCCACACGGGTGGAGATGTTATCGTGCATGTACCCACTGACTCTAAGACTCTGGGATGGAAAAAGTTGGCGGTGATTAGTAGGGCACCATAGCTCATAGCTCATCTTCCATAGCTCATCTTCCATGGCTCATCTTCCAACCCACACGCGTGGAGATGTTATCGTGCATGTACCCATTGACTCTGAGACTCTGGGATGGAAAAAGTTGGCGGTGATTAGTAGGGCACCATAGCTCATAGCTCATCTTCCATAGCTCATCTTCCAACCCACACGCGTGGAGATGTTATCGTGCATGTACCCATTGACTCTAAGACTCTGGGATGGAAAAAGTTGGCGGTGATTAGTAGGGCACCATAGCTCATAGCTCATCTTCCATAGCTCATCTTCCAACCCACACGCGTGGAGATATTATCGTGCATGTACCTATTGACTCTAAGACTCTCGGATGGAAAAAGTTGGCCGTGGTCAGTAGGGCAATTTTGAAGGTTTCCATAGCTCATCTTCCAACCCACACGGGTGGCGATGTTATCGTGCATGTACCCACTGACTCTATGACTCTGGGATGGAAAAAGTTGGCGGTGATTAGTAGGGCAATTTTGAAGGTTTCCATAGCTCATCTTCCAACCCACACGGGTGGTGATGTTATCGTGCATGTACCCATTGACTCTAAGACTCTGGGATGGAAAAAGTTGGCGGTGATTAGTAGGGCAATTTTGAAGGTTTCCATAGCTCATCTTCCAACCCACACGCGTGGAGATGTTATCGTGCATGTACCCATTGACTCTAAGACTCTGGGACGGAAAAAGTTGGCGGTGGTTAGTAGGGCACCATAGCTCATAGCTCATCTTCCATAGCTCATTTTCCAACCCACACGCGTGGAGATGTTATCGTGCATGTACCCATTGACTCTGAGACTCTGGGATGGAAAAAGTTGGCGGTGATTAGTAGGGCACCATAGCTCATAGCTCATCTTCCATAGCTCATCTTCCATAGCTCATCTTCCAACCCACACGCGTGGAGATGTTATCGTGCATGTACCCATTGACTCTGAGACTCTGGGATGGCAAAAGTTGGCGGTGATTAGTAGGGCACCATAGCTCAAAGCTCATCTTCCATAGCTCATCTTCCAACCCACACGCGTGGAAATGTTATCGTGCATGTACCCACTGACTCTAAGACTCTGGGATGGAAAAAGTTGGTGGTGATTAGTATGGCAATTTTGAAGGTTTCCATAGCTCATCTTCCAACCCACACGCGTGGAGATGTTATCGTGCATGTACCCATTGACTCTAAGACTCTGGGATGGAAAAAGTTGGCGGTGATTAGTAGGGCACCATAGCTCATAGCTCATCTTCCATAGCTCATCTTCCAACCCACACGCGTGGAGATGTTATCGTGCATGTACCCATTGACTCTGAGACTCTGGGATGGAAAAAGTTGGCGGTGATTAGTAGGGCACCATAGCTCATAGCTCATCTTCCATAGCTCATCTTCCAACCCACACGCGTGGAGATGTTAACGTGCATGTACCCACTGACTCTAAGACTCTGGGATGGAAAAAGTTGGCGGTGATTAGTAGGGCACCATAGCTCATAGCTCATCTTCCATAGCTCATCTTCCAACCCACACGCGTGGAGATGTTATCGTGCATGTACCCATTGACTCTGAGACTCTGGGATGGAAAAAGTTGGCGGTGATTAGTAGGGCACCATAGCTCATAGCTCATCTTCCATAGCTCATCTTCCATAGCTCATCTTCCATAGCTCATCTTCCAACCCACACGCGTGGAGATGTTAACGTGCATGTACCCACTGACTCTAAGACTCTGGGATGGAAAAAGTTGGCGGTGATTAGTAGGGCACCATAGCTCATAGCTCATCTTCCATAGCTCATCTTCCAACCCACACGCGTGGAGATGTTATCGTGCATGTACCCATTGACTCTGAGACTCTGGGATGGAAAAAGTTGGCGGTGATTAGTAGGGCACCATAGCTCATAGCTCATCTTCCATAGCTCATCTTCCATAGCTCATCTTCCAACCCACACGCGTGGAGATGTTATCGTGCATGTACCCACTGACTCTAAGACTCTGGGATGGAAAAAGTTGGCGGTGATTAGTAGGGCACCATAGCTCATAGCTCATCTTCCATAGCTCATCTTCCATAGCTCATCTTCCAACCCACACGCGTGGAGATGTTTTCGTGCATGTACCCATTGACTCTGAGACTCTGGGATGGAAAAAGTTGGCGGTGATTAGTAGGGCAATTTTGAAGGTTTCCATAGCTCATCTTCCAACCCACACGCGTGGAGATGTTATCGTGCATGTACCCACTGACTCTAAGACTCTGGGATGGAAAAAGTTGGCGGTGATTAGTAGGGCACCATAGCTCATAGCTCATCTTCCATAGCTCATCTTCCAACCCACACGCGTGGAGATGTTATCGTGCATGTACCCATTGACTCTGAGACTCTGGGATGGAAAAAGTTGGCGGTGATTAGTAGGGCACCATAGCTCATAGCTCATCTTCCATAGCTCATCTTCCAACCCACACGCGTGGAGATGTTATCGTGCATGTACCCATTGACTCTAAGACTCTGGGATGGAAAAAGTTGGCGGTGATTAGTAGGGCACCATAGCTCATAGCTCATCTTCCATAGCTCATCTTCCAACCCACACGCGTGGAGATATTATCGTGCATGTACCCATTGACTCTGAGACTCTGGGATGGAAAAAGTTGGCGGTGATTAGTAGGGCACCATAGCTCATAGCTCATCTTCCATAGCTCATCTTCCAACCCACACGCGTGGAGATGTTATCGTGCATGTACCCATTGACTCTGAGACTCTGGGATGGAAAAAGTTGGCGGTGATTAGTAGGGCACCATAGCTCATAGCTCATCTTCCATAGCTCATCTTCCATAGCTCATCTTCCATAGCTCATCTTCCATAGCTCATCTTCCAACCCACACGCGTGGAGATGTTATCGTGCATGTACCCACTGACTCTAAGACTATGGGATGGAAAAAGTTGGCGGTGATTAGTAGGGCACCATAGCTCATAGCTCATCTTCCATAGCTCATCTTCCAACCCACACGCGTGGAGATATTATCGTGCATGTACCCATTGACTCTAAGACTCTGGGATGGAAAAAGTTGGCGGTGATTAGTAGGGCACCATAGCTCATAGCTCATCTTCCATAGCTCATCTTCAAACCCACACGCGTGGAGATGTTATCGTGCATGTACCCACTGACTCTAAGACTCTGGGATGGAAAAAGTTGGCGGTGATTAGTAGGGCACCATAGCTCATAGCTCATCTTCCATAGCTCATTTTCCAACCCACACGCGTGGAGATGTTATCGTGCATGTAGCCACTGACTCTAAGACTCTGGGATGGAAAAAGTTGGCGTTGATTAGTAGGGCACCATAGCTCATAGCTCATCTTCCATAGCTCATCTTCCAACCCACACGCGTGGAGATATTATCGTGCATGTACCCATTGACTCTGAGACTCTGGGATGGAAAAAGTTGGCGGTGATTAGTAGGGCACCATAGCTCATAGCTCATCTTCCATAGCTCATCTTCCAACCCACACGCGTGGAGATGTTATCGTGCATGTACCTATTGACTCTAAGACTCTCGGATGGAAAAAGTTGGCCGTGGTCAGTAGGGCAATTTTGAAGGTTTCCATAGCTCATCTTCCAACCCACACGGGTGGAGATGTTATCGTGCATGTACCCATTGACTCTAAGACTCTGGGATGGAAAAAGTTGGCGGTGATTAGTAGGGCACCATAGCTCATAGCTCATCTTCCATAGCTCATCTTCCATAGCTCATCTTCCAACCCACACGGGTGGTGATGTTATCGTGCATGTACCCATTGACTCTGAGACTCTGGGATGGAAAAAGTTGGCCGTGGTCAGTAGGGCAATTTTAAAGGTTTCCATAGCTCATCTTCCAACCCACACGCGTGGAGATGTTATCGTGCATGTACCAATTGACTCTAAGAATCTGGGATGGAAAAAGTTGGCCGTGGTCAGTAGGGCAATTTTGAAGGTTTCCATAGCTCATCTTCCAACCCACACGCGTGGAGATGTTATCGTGCATGTAGCCACTGACTCTAAGACTCTGGGATGGAAAAAGTTGGCGGTGATTAGTAGAGCACCATAGCTCATAGCTCATCTTCCATAGCTCATCTTCCAACCCACACGCGTGGAGATGTTATCGTGCATGTACCCATTGACTCTAGGACTCTGGGATGGCAAAAGTTGGCGGTGATTAGTAGGGCACCATAGCTCATAGCTCATCTTCCATAGCTCATTTTCCAACCCACACGCGTGGAGATATTATCGTGCATGTACCCATTGACTCTAAGACTCTGGATGGAAAAAGTTGGCGGTGATTAGTAGGGCACCATAGCTCATAGCTCATCTTCCATAGCTCATTTTCCAACCCACACGCGTGGAGATATTATCGTGCATGTACCCATTGACTCTAAGACTCTGGGATGGAAAAAGTTGGCGGTGATTAGTAGGGCACCATAGCTCATAGCTCATCTTCCATAGCTCATCTTCCAACCCACACGCGTGGAGATGTTATCGTGCATGTACCTATTGACTCTAAGACTCTCGGATGGAAAAAGTTGGCCGTGGTCAGTAGGGCAATTTTGAAGGTTTCCATAGCTCATCTTCCAACCCACACGGGTGGAGATGTTATCGTGCATGTACCCATTGACTCTAAGACTCTGGGATGGAAAAAGTTGGCGGTGATTAGTAGGGCACCATAGCTCATAGCTCATCTTCCATAGCTCATCTTCCAACCCACACGGGTGGTGATGTTATCGTGCATGTACCCATTGACTCTGAGACTCTGGATGGAAAAAGTTGGCCGTGGTCAGTAGGGCAATTTTGAAGGTTTCCATAGCTCATCTTCCAACCCACACACGTGGAGATGTTATCGTGCATGTACCTATTGACTCTGAGACTCTGGGATGGAAAAAGTTGGCGGTGATTAGTAGGGCACCATAGCTCATAGCTCATCTTCCATAGCTCATCTTCCAACCCACACGCGTGGAGATGTTATCGTGCATGTACCCATTGACTCTGAGACTCTGGGATGGAAAAAGTTGGCGGTGATTAGTAGGGCACCATAGCTCATAGCTCATCTTCCATAGCTCATTTTTTCCAACCCACACGCGTGGAGATGTTTTCGTGCATGTACCCATTGACTCTGAGACTCTGGGATGGAAAAAGTTGGCGGTGATTAGTAGGGCACCATAGCTCATAGCTCATCTTCCATAGCTCATCTTCCAACCCACACGCGTGGAGATGTTATCGTGCATGTACCCATTGACTCTGAGACTCTGGGATGGAAAAAGTTGGCGGTGATTAGTAGGGGCAATTTTTAAGGTTTCCATAGCTCATCTTCCAACCCACACGCGTGGAGATGTTATCGTGCATGTAGCCACTGACTCTAAGACTCTGGGATGGAAAAAGTTGGCGGTGATTAGTAGGGCACCATAGCTCATAGCTCATCTTCCATAGCTCATCTTCCAACCCACACGCGTGGAGATGTTATCGTGCATGTACCCATTGACTCTGAGACTCTGGGATGGAAAAAGTTGGCGGTGATTAGTAGGGCAATTTTGAAGGTTTCCATAGCTCATCTTCCAACCCACACGCGTGGAGATGTTATCGTGCATGTACCCATTGACTCTGAGACTCTGGGATGGAAAAAGTTGGCGGTGATTAGTAGGGCAATTTTGAAGGTTTCCATAGCTCATCTTCCGACCCACACGCGTGGAGATGTTATCGTGCATGTACCCATTGACTCTGAGACTCTGGGATGGAAAAAGTTGGCGGTGATTAGTAGGGCAATTTTGAAGGTTTCCATAGCTCATCTTCCAACCCACACGCGTGGAGATATTATCGTGCATGTACCCATTGACTCTAAGACTCTGGGATGGAAAAAGTTGGCGGTGATTAGTAGGGCAATTTTGAAGGTTTCCATAGCTCATCTTCCAACCCACACGCGTGGAGATGTTATCGTGCATGTACCCATTGACTCTAAGACTCTGGGATGGAAAAAGTTGGCGGTGATTAGTAGGGCAATTTTGAAGGTTTCCATAGCTCATCTTCCAACCCACACGGGTGGAGATGTTATCGTGCATGTACCCATTGACTCTAAGACTCTGGATGGAAAAAGTTGGCGGTGATTAGTAGGGCAATTTTGAAGGTTTCCATAGCTCATCTTCCAACCCACACGGGTGGAGATGTTATCGTGCATGTTCCCACTGACTCTAAGACTCTGGGATG
>CAKAIZ010000410.1:0-31682 GCA_916610145.1 Eristalis arbustorum | reverse complement strand
TTTTTCATGGAAAATCTGATTATTTTCTCAATATTTTTATATTATACTGCTATTTTTATATATATACCGCGCTGAAACCCGCATTTCCTAAACTACTATGAAAGTTTTTGATCTTTAACCAGCTTTTTCCTGTGATTTTTACTAGTTTCTTCTTTTCATATAACTTTTTCTGCTCTTTTACCTACTTTTTTCATGGAAAATCTGATTATTTTCTCAATATTTTTATATTATATATATATATATATATATACTGCGCTGAAACCCGCATTTCCCAAACTACTATGAAAGTTTTTGATCCTTAACCAACTTTTTCCTGTGATTTTTACTAGTTTCTTCTTTTCATATAACTTTTTCTGCTCTTTTACCTACTTTTTTCATGGAAAATCTGATTATTTTCTCAATATTTTTCCTATTTTTATATATATACTGCGCTGAAACCCGCATTTCCTAAACTACTATGAAAGTTTTTGATCATTAACCAACGTTTTCCTGTGATTTTTACTAGTTTCTTCTTTTCATATAACTTTTTCTGCTCTTTTACCTACTTTTTTCATGGAAAATCTGATTATTTTCTCAATATTTTTGCTATTTTTATATATATACTGCGCTGAAACCCGCATTTCCTAAACTACTATTAAAGTTTTTGATCTTTAACCAACGTTTTCCTGTGATTTTTACTAGTTTCTTCTTTTCATATAACTTTTTCTGCTCTTTAACCTACATTTTTCATGGAAAATCTGATTATTTTCTCAATATTTTTATATTATAAATATATATACTGCGCTGAAACCCGCATTTCCTAAACTACTATGAAAGTTTTTGATCTTTAACCAACTTTTTCCTGTGATTTTTACTAGTTTCTTCTTTTCATATAACTTTTTCTGCTCTTTTACCTACATTTTTCATGGAAAGTCTGATTATTTTCTCAATATTTTTATATTATATATATATATATACTGCGCTGAAACCCGCATTTCCTAAACTACTATGAAAGTTTTTGATCTTTAACCAACTTTTTCCTGTGATTTTTACTAGTTTCTTCTTTTCATATAACTTTTTCTGCTCTTTTACCTACATTTTTCATGGAAAGTCTGATTATTTTCTCAATATTTTTATAATATACTGCTATTTTTATATATAAACTGCGCTGAAACCCGCATTTGCTAAACTATTATGAAAGTTTTTGATCTTTAACCAACATTTTCCTGTGGTTTTTACTAGTTTCTTCTTTTCATATAACTTTTTCTGCTCTTTTACCTACATTTTTCATGGAAAATCTGATTATTTTCTCAATATTTTTATATTATACTGCTATTTTTATATATATACTGCGCTGAAACCCGCATTTCCTAAACTACTATGAAAGTTTTTGATCTTTAACCAACTTTTTCCTGTGATTTTTACTAGTTTCTTCTTTTCATATAACTTTTTCTGATCTTCTGATCAATCTGATTATGTTCTCAATATTTTTATATTATATATATATATATATATATATATACTGCGCTGAAACCCGCATTTCCTAAACTACTATGAAAGTTTTTGATCTTTAACCAACTTTTTCCTGTGATTTTTACTAGTTTCTTCTTTTCATATAACTTTTTCTGCTCTTTTACCTACATTTTTCATGGAAAATCTGATTATTTTCTCAATATCTGCGCCAGAAACCCGCATTTCCTAAACTACTATGAAAGT
This sequence comes from Eristalis arbustorum, assembly GCA_916610145.1. Lineage (NCBI taxonomy): Eukaryota > Metazoa > Arthropoda > Insecta > Diptera > Syrphidae > Eristalis > Eristalis arbustorum. Next base: position 29,987 of record CAKAIZ010000410.1, on the reverse strand, counting down.
TTTTGATCTTTACCCAACTTTTTCCTGTGATTTTTACTAGTTTCTTCTTTTCATATAACTTTTTCTGCTCTTTTACCTACATTTTTCATGGAAAATCTGATTATTTTCTCAATATTTTTATATTATACTGCTATTTTTATATATATACTGCGCTGAAACCCGCATTTCCTAAACTACTATGAAAGTTTTTGATCTTTAACCAACTTTTTCCTGTGATTTTTACTAGTTTCTTCTTTTCATATAACTTTTTATGCTCTTTTACCTACATTTTTCATGGAAAATCTGATTATTTTCTCAATATTTTTATATTATATATATATATACTGCGCTCAAACCCGCATTTCTAAACTACTATGAAAGTTTTTGATCTTTAACCAGCTTTTTCCTGTGATTTTTACTAGTTTCTTCTTTTCATATAACTTTTTCTGCTCTTTTACCTACTTTTTTCATGGAAAATCTGACTATTTTCTCAATATTTTTATATTATATATATATATATATACTGCGCTGAAACCCGCATTTCCTAAACTACTATGAAAGTTTTTGATCTTTAACCAACTTTTTCCTGTGATTTTTTACTAGTTTCTTCTTTTCATATAACTTTTTCAGCTCTTTTACCTACTTTTTTCATGGAAAATCTGATTATTTTCTCAATATTTTTATATTATACTGCTATTTTTATATATATACTACGCTGAAACCCGCATTTCCTAAACTACTATGAAAGTTTTTGATCTTTAACCAACTTTTTCCTGTGATTTTTACTAGTTTCTTCTTTTCATATAACTTTTTCTGCTCTTTTACCTACATTTTTCATGGAAAATCTGATTATTTTCTCAATATTTTTGCTATTTTTATATATATACTGCGCTGAAACCCGCATTTCCTAAACTACTATGAAAGTTTTTGATCTTTAACCAACTTTTTCCTGTGATTTTTACTAGTTTCTTCTTTTCATGTAACTTTTTCTGCTCCTTTACCTACATCTTTCATGGAAAATCTGATTATTTTCTCAATATTTTTATATTATATATATATATATATATACTGCGCTGAAACCCGCATTTCCTAAACTCCTATGAAAGTTTTTGATCTTTAACCAACTCTTTCCTGTGATTTTTATTAGTTTCTTCTTTTCATATAACTTTTTCTGCTCTTTTACCTACATTTTTCATGGAAAATCTGATTATTTTCTCAATATTTTTATATTATACTGCTATTTTTATATATATACTGCGCTGAAACCCGCATTTCCTAAACTACTATGAAAGTTTTTGATCTTTAGCCAACTTTTTCCTGTGATTTTTACTAGTTTCTTCTTTTCATATAACTTTTTCTGCTCTTTTACCTACATTTTTCATGGAAAATCTGATTATTTTCTCAATATTTTTATATTATATATATATATACTGCGCTGAAACCCACATTTCCTAAACTACTATGAAAGTTTTTGATCTTTAACCAACTTTTTCCTGTGATTTTTACTAGTTTCTTCTTTTCATATAACTTTTTCTGCTCTTTTACCTACTTTTTTCATGGAAAATCTGATTATTTTTTTTTAATATTTTTGCTATTTTTATATATATACTGCGCTGAAACCCGCATTTCCTAAACTACTATGAAAGTTTTTTGATCTTTAACCAACTTTTTCCTGTGATTTTTACTAGTTTCTTCTTTTCATATAACTTTTTCTGCTCTTTTACCTACATTTTTCATGGAAAATCTGATTATTTTCTCAATATTTTTATATTATACTGCTATTTTTATATATATACTGCGCTGAAACACGCATTTCCTAAACTACTATGAAAGTTTTTGATCTTTAACCAACTTTTTTCTGTGATTTTTACTAGTTTCTTCTTTTCATATAACTTTTTCTGCTCTTTTACCTACTTTTTTCATGGAAAATCTGATTATTTTCTCAATATTTTTATATTATATATATATATACTGCGCTGAAACCCGCATTTCCTAACTACTATGAAAGTTTTTGATCTTTAACCAACTTTTTCCTGTGATTTTTACTAGTTTCTTCTTTTCATATAACTTTTTCTGCTCTTTTACCTACTTTTTTCATGGAAAATCTGATTATTTTCTCAATATTTTTATATTATAGTGCTATTTTTATATATATACTGCGCTGAAACCCGCATTTGCTAAACTACTATGAAAGTTTTTGATCTTTAACCAACTTTTTCCTGTGATTCTTACTAGTTTCTTCTTTTCATATAACTTTTTCTGCTCTTTTACCTACATTTTTCATGGAAAATCTGATTAGTTTCTCAATATTTTTTTTATTACACTGGTATTTTTATATATATACTGCGCTGAAACCCGCATTTCCTAAACTACTATGAAAGTTTTTGATCTTTAACCAACTTTTTCCTGTGATTTTTACTAGTTTCTTCTTGTCATATAACTTTTTCTGCTCTTTTACCTACATTTTTCATGGAAAATCTGATTATTTTCTCAATATTTTTATATTATATATATATATATATACTGCGCTGAAACCCGCATTTCCTAAACTACTATGAAAGTTTTTGATCTCTAACCAACTTTTTCCTGTGATTTTTACTAGTTTCTTCTTTTCATATAACTTTTTCTGTTCTTTTACCTACTTTTTTCATGGAAAATCTGATTATTTTCTCAATATTTTTGCTATTTTTATATATATACTGCGCTGAAACCCGCATTTCCTAAACTACTATGAAAGTTTTTGATCTTTAACCAACTTTTTCCTGTGATTTTTACTAGTTTCTTCTTTTCATATAACTTTTTCTGCTCTTTTACCTACTTTTTTCATGGAAAATCTGATTATTTTCTCAATATTTTTGCCATTTTTTTATATATACTGCGCTGAAACCCGCATTTCCTAAACTACTATGAAAGTTTTTGATCTTTAACCAACTTTTTCCTTTACTAGTTTCTTCTTTTCATATAACTTTTTCTGCTCTTTTACCTACTTTTTTCATGGAAAATCTGATTATTTTCTCAATATTTTTATATTATACTGCTATATATACATATATATAAACCCGCATTTCCTAAACTACTATGAAAGTTTTTGATCTCTAACCAACTTTTTCCTGTGATTTTTACTAGTTTCTTCTTTTCATATAACTTTTTCTGCTCTTTTACCTACTTTTTTCATGGAAAATCTGATTATTTTCTCAATATTTTTGCTATTTTTATATATATACTGCGCTGAAACCCGCATTTCCTAAACTACTATGAAAGTTTTTGATCTTTAACCAACTTTTTCCTGTGATTTTTACTAGTTTCTTCTTTTCATATAACTTTTTCTGCTCTTTTACCTTCTTTTTTCATGGAAAATCTGATTATTTTCTCAATATTTTTATATTAAACTGCTATTTTTATATATATACTGCGCTGAAACCCGCATTTCCTAAACTGATATGAAAGTTTTTGTTCTTTAACCAACTTTTTCCTGTGATTTTTACTAGTTTCTTCTTTTCATATAACTTTTTCTGCTCTTTTACCTACTTTTTTCATGGAAAATCTGATTATTTTCTCAATATTTTTATTATATACTGCTATTTTTATATATATACTGCGCTGAAACCCGCATTTCCTAAACTACTATGAAAGTTTTTGATCTTTAACCAACTTTTTCCTGTGATTTTTACTAGTTTCTTCTTTTCATATAACTTTTTCTGCTCTTTTACTTACTTTTTTCATGGAAAATCTGATTATTTTCTCAATATTTTTGCTATTTTTATATATATACTGCGCTGAAACCCGCATTTCCTAAACTACCATGAAAGTTTTTGATCTTTAACCAACTTTTTCATGTGATTTTTACTAGTTTCTTCTTTTCATATAGCTTTTTCTGCTCTTTTACCTACTTTTTTCATGGAAAATCTGATTATTTTCTCAATATTTTTATATTATACTGCTATTTTTATATATACACTGCGCTGAAACCCGCATTTCCTAAACTACTATGAAAGTTTTTGATCTTTGACCAACTTTTTCCTGTGATTTTTACTAGTTTCTTTTTTTCATATAACTTTTTCTGGTCTTTTACCTAATTTTTTCATGGAAAATCTGATTATTTTCTCAATATTTTTATATAATATATATATACTGCACTGAAACCCGCATTTCCTAAACTACTATAAAAGTTTTTGATCTTTAACCAACTTTTTCCTGTGATTTTTACTAGTTTCTTCTTTTCATATAACTTTTTCTGCTCTTTTACTTACTTTTTTCATGGAAAATCTGATTATTTTCTCAATATTTTTGCTATTTTTATATATATACTGCGCTGAAACCCGCATTTCCTAAACTACTATGAAAGTTTTTGATCTTTAACCAACTTTTTCCTGTGATTTTTACTAGTTTCTTCTTTTCATATGGCTTTTTCTGCTCTTTTACCTACTTTTTTCATGGAAAATCTGATTATTTTCTCAATATTTTTATTATATACTGCTATTTTTATATATATACTGCGCTGAAACCCGCATTTCCTAAACTACTATGAAAGTTTTTGATCTTTAACCAACTTTTTCCTGTGATTTTTACTAGTTTCTTCTTTTCATATAACTTTTTCTGCTCTTTTACTTACTTTTTTCATGGAAAATCTGATTATTTTCTCAATATTTTTGCTATTTTTTATATATATACCGCGCTGAAACCCGCATTTCCTAAACTACTATGAAAGTTTTTGATCTTTAACCAACTTTTTCCTGTGATTTTTACTAGTTTCTTCTTTTCATATAACTTTTTCTGCTCTATTACCTACTTTTTTCATGGAAAATCTGATTATTTTCTCAATATTTTTATATTAAACTGCTATTTTTATATATATACTGCGCTGAAACCCGCATTTCCTAAACTGATATGAAAGTTTTTGATCTTTAACCAACTTTTTCCTGTGATTTTTACTAGTTTCTTCTTTTCATATAACTTTTTCTGCTCTTTTACCTACTTTTTTCATGGAAAATCTGATTATTTTCTCAATATTTTTATTATATACTGCTATTTTTATATATATACTGCGCTGAAACCCGCATTTCCTAAACTACTATGAAAGTTTTTGATCTTTAACCAACTTTTTCCTGTGATTTTTACTAGTTTCTTCTTTTCATATAGCTTTTCTGCTCTTTTACCTACTTTTTTCATGGAAAATCTGATTATTTTCTCAATATTTTTGTATTATATATATATATATATATACTGCGCTGAAACCCGCATTTCCTAAACTACTATGAAAGTTTTGATCTCTAACCAACTTTTTCCTGTGATTTTTACTAGTTTCTTCTTTTCATATAACTTTTTCTGCTCTTTTACCTACTTTTTTCATGGAAAATCTGATTATTTTCTCAATATTTTATATTATACTGCTATTTTTATATATACACTGCGCTGAAACCCGCATTTCCTAAACTACTATGAAAGTTTTTGATCTTTAACCAACTTTTTCCTGTGATTTTTACTAGTTCCTTTTTTTTATATAACTTTTTCTGGTCTTTTACCTAATTTTTTCATGGAAAATCTGATTATTTTCTCAATATTTTTATATAATATATATATACTGCACTGAAACCCGCATTTCCTATACTACTATGAAAGTTTTTGATCTTTAACCAACTTTTTCCCTGTGATTTTTACTAGTTTCTTCTTTTCATATAACTTTTTCTGCTCTATTACCTACTTTTTTCATGGAAAATCTGATTATTTTCTCAATATTTTTATATTAAACTGCTATTTTTATTTATATACTGCGCTGAAACCCGCATTTCCTAAACTGATATGAAAGTTTTTGTTCTTTAACCAACTTTTTCCTGTGATTTTTACTAGTTTCTTCTTTTCATATAACTTTTTCTGCTCTTTTACCTACTTTTTTCATGGAAAATCTGATTATTTTCTCAATATTTTTATTATATACTGCTATTTTTATATATATACTGCGCTGAAACCCGCATTTCCTAAACTACTATGAAAGTTTTTGATCTTTAACCAACTTTTTCCTGTGATTTTTACTAGTTTCTTCTTTTCATATAACTTTTTCTGCTCTTTTACTTACTTTTTTCATGGAAATCTGATTATTTTCTCAATATTTTTGCTATTTTTATATATATACTGCGCTGAAACCCGCATTTCCTAAACTACCATGAAAGTTTTTGATCTTTAACCAACTTTTTCCTGTGATTTTACTAGTTTCTTCTTTTCATATAGCTTTTTTCTGCTCTTTTACCTACTTTTTTCATGGAAAATCTGATTATTTTCTCAATATTTTTATATTATACTGCTATTTTTATATATACACTGCGCTGAAACCCGCATTTCCTAAACTACTATGAAAGTTTTTGATCTTTAACCAACTTTTTCCTGTGATTTTTACTAGTTTCTTTTTTTCATATAACTTTTTCTGGTCTTTTACCTAATTTTTTCATGGAAAATCTGATTATTTTCTCAATATTTTATATAATATATATATACTGCACTGAAACCCGCATTTCCTAAACTACTATAAAAGTTTTTGATCTTTAACCAACTTTTTCCTGTGATTTTTACTAGTTTCTTCTTTTCATATAACTTTTTCTGCTCTTTTACTTACTTTTTTCATGGAAAATCTGATTATTTCTCATATTTTTGCTATTTTTATATATATACTGCGCTGAAACCCGCATTTCCTAAACTACTATGAAAGTTTTTGATCTTTAACCAACTTTTTCCTGTGATTTTTACTAGTTTCTTCTTTTCATATGGCTTTTTCTGCTCTTTTACCTACTTTTTTCATGGAAAATCTGATTATTTTCTCAATATTTTTATTATATACTGCTATTTTTATATATATACTGCGCTGAAACCCGCATTTCCTAAACTACTATGAAAGTTTTTGATCTTTAACCAACTTTTTCCTGTGATTTTTACTAGTTTCTTCTTTTCATATAACTTTTTCTGCTCTTTTACTTACTTTTTTCATGGAAAATCTGATTATTTTCTCAATATTTTTGCTATTTTTATATATATACCGCGCTGAAACCCGCATTTCCTAAACTACTATGAATGTTTTTGATCTTTAACCAATTTTTTCCTGTGATTTTTACTATTTTCTTCTTTTCATATAACTTTTTCTGCTCTATTACCTACTTTTTTTCATGGAAAATCTGATTATTTTCTCATTATTTTTATATTAAACTGCTATTTTTATATATATACTGCGCTGAAACCCGCATTTCCTAAACTGATATGAAAGTTTTTGATCTTTAACCAACTTTTTCCTGTGATTTTTACTAGTTTCTTCTTTTCATATAACTTTTTCTGCTCTTTTACCTACTTTTTTCATGGAAAAATCTGATTATTTTCTCAATATTTTATTATATACTGCTATTTTTATATATATACTGCGCTGAAACCCGCATTTCCTAAACTACTATGAAAGTTTTTGATCTTAACCAACTTTTTCCTGTGATTTTTACTAGTTTCTTCTTTTCATATAACTTTTTCTGCTCTTTTACTTACTTTTTTCATGGAAAATCTGATTATTTTCTCAATATTTTTGCTATTTTTATATTATACTGCGCTGAACCCGCATTCCTAAACTACTATGAAAGTTTTTGATCTTTAACCAACTTTTTCTTGTGATTTTTACTAGTTTCTTCTTTTCATATAGCTTTTCTGCTCTTTTACCTACTTTTTTCATGGAAAATCTGATTATTTTCTTAATATTTTTATTATATACTGCTTTTTTTATATATATACTGAGCTGAAACCCGCATTTCCTAAACTACTATGAAAGTTTTTGATCTTTAACCAACTTTTTCCTGTGATTTTTACTAGTTTCTTCTTTTCATATAACTTTTTCTGCTCTTTTACTTACTTTTTTCATGGAAAATCTGATTATTTTCTCCATATTTTTGCTATTTTTATATATATACTGCGCTGAAACCCGCATTTCCTAAACTACTATGAAAGTTTTTGATCTTTAACCAACTTTTTCCTGTGATTTTTACTAGTTTCTTCTTTTCATATAGCTTTTTCTGCTCTTTTACCTACTTTTTTCATGGAAAATCTGATTATTTTCTCAATATTTTTATTATATACTGCTATTTTTATATATATACTGCGCTGAAACCCGCATTTCCTAAACTACTATGAAAGTTTTTGATCTTTAACCAACTTTTTCCTGTGATTTTTACTAGTTTCTTCTTTTCATATAACTTTTTCTGCTCTTTTACTTACTTTTTTCATGGAAAATCTGATTATTTTCTCCATATTTTTGCTATTTTTATATATATACTGCGCTGAAACCCGCATTTCCTAAACTACTATGAAAGTTTTTGATCTTTAACCAACTTTTTCCTGTGATTTTTACTAGTTTCTTCTTTTCATATAGCTTTTTCTGCTCTTTTACCTACTTTTTTCATGGAAAATCTGATTATTTTCTCAATATTTTTATTATATACTGCTATTTTTATATATATACTGCGCTGAAACCCGCATTTCCTAAACTACTATGAAAGTTTTTGATCTTTAACCAACTTTTTCCTGTGATTTTTACTAGTTTCTTCTTTTCATATAACTTTTTCTGCTCTTTTACTTACTTTTTTCATGGAAAATCTGATTATTTTCTCAATATTTTTGCTATTTTTATATATATACTGCGCTCAAACCCGCATTTCCTAAACTACTATGAAAGTTTTTGATCTTTAACCAACTTTTTCCTGTGATTTTTACTAGTTTCTTCTTTTCATATAGCTTTTTCTGCTCTTTTACCTACTTTTTTCATGGAAAATCTGATTATTTTCTCAATATTTTTATTATATACTGCTATTTTTATATATATACTGCGCTGAAACCCGCATTTCCTAAACTACTATGAAAGTTTTTGATCTTTAACCAACTTTTTCCTGTGATTTTTACTAGTTTCTTCTTTTCATATAGCTTTTTCTGCTCTTTTACCTACTTTTTTCATGGAAAATCTGATTATTTTCTCAATATTTTTATATTATACTGCTATTTTTATATATACACTGCGCTGAAACCCGCATTTCCTAAACTACTATGAAAGTTTTTGATCTTTAACCAACTTTTTCCTGTGATTTTTACTAGTTTCTTTTTTTCATATAACTTTTTCTGGTCTTTTACCTAATTTTTTCATGGAAAATCTGATTATTTTCTCAATATTTTTATATAATATATATATACTGCACTGAAACCCGCATTTCCTAAACTACTATAAAAGTTTTTGATCTTTAACCAACTTTTTCCTGTGATTTTTACTAGTTTCTTCTTTTCATATAACTTTTTCTGCTCTTTTACTTACTTTTTTCATGGAAAATCTGATTATTTTCTCAATATTTTTGCTATTTTTATATATATACTGCGCTGAAATCCGCATTTCCTAAACTACTATGAAAGTTTTTGATCTTTAACCAACTTTTTCCTGTGATTTTTACTAGTTTCTTCTTTTCATATAACTTTTTCTGCTCTTTTACCTACTTTTTTCATGGAAAATCTGATTATTTTCTCAATATTTTTATTATATACTGCTATTTTTATATATATACTGCGCTGAAACCCGCATTTCCTAAACTACTATGAAAGTTTTTGATCTTTAACCAACTTTTTTCCTGTGATTTTTACTAGTTTCTTCTTTTCATATAACTTTTTCTGCTCTTTTACTTACTTTTTTCATGGAAAATCTGATTATTTTCTCAATATTTTTGCTATTTTTATATATATACCGCGCTGAAACCCGCATTTCCTAAACTACTATGAAAGTTTTTGATCTTTAACCAACTTTTTCCTGTGATTTTTACTAGTTTCTTCCTTTCATATAACTTTTTCTGCTCTTTTACCTACATTTTGCATGGAAAATCTGATTATTTTCTCAATATTTTTATATTAAACTGCTATTTTTATATATATACTGCGCTGAAACCCGCATTTCCTAAACTGATATGAAAGTTTTTGATCTTTAACCAACTTTTTCCTGTGATTTTTACTAGTTTCTTCTTTTCATATAACTTTTTCTGCTCTTTTACCTACTTTTTTCATGGAAAATCTGATTATTTTCTCAATATTTTTATTATATACTGCTATTTTTATATATATACTGCGCTGAAACCCGCATTTCCTAAACTACTATGAAAGTTTTTGATCTTTAACCAACTTTTTCCTGTGATTTTTACTAGTTTCTTCTTTTCATATAACTTTTTCTGCTCTTTTACTTACTTTTTTCATGGAAAATCTGATTATTTTCTCAATATTTTTGCTATTTTTATATATATACTGCGCTGAAACCCGCATTTCCTAAACTACTATGAAAGTTTTTGATCTTTAACCAACTTTTTCCTGTGATTTTTACTAATTTCTTCTTTTCATATAGCTTTTCTGCTTTTTTACCTACTTTTTTCATGGAAAATCTGATTATTTTCTCAATATTTTTATTATATACTGCTATTTTTATATATATACTGAGCTGAAACCCGCATTTCCTAAACTACTATGAAAGTTTTTGATCTTTAACCAACTTTTTCCTGTGATTTTTACTAGTTTCTACTTTTCATTTAACTTTTTCTGCTCTTTTACTTGCTTTTTTCATGGAAAATCTGATTATTTTCTCAATATTTTTGCTATTTTTATATATATACTGCGCTGAAACCCGCATTTCCTAAACTACTATGAAAGTTTTTGATCTTTAACCAACTTTTTCCTGTGATTTTTACTAGTTTCTTCTTTTCATATAGCTTTTTCTGCTCTTTTACCTACTTTTTTCATGGAAAATCTGATTATTTTCTCAATATTTTTATTATATACTGCTATTTTTATATATATACTGCGCTGAAACCCGCATTTCCTAAACTACTATGAAAGTTTTTGATCTTTAACCAACTTTTTCCTGTGATTTTTACTAGTTTCTTCTTTTCATATAACTTTTTCTGCTCTTTTACTTACTTTTTTCATGGAAAATCTGATTATTTTCTCAATATTTTTGCTATTTTTATATATATACTGCGCTGAAACCCGCATTTCCTAAACTACTATGAAAGTTTTTGATCTTTAACCAACTTTTTCCTGTGATTTTTACTAGTTTCTTCTTTTCATATAGCTTTTTCTGCTCTTTTACCTACTTTTTTCATGGAAAATCTGATTATTTTCTCAATATTTTTATTATATACTGCTATTTTTATATATATACTGCGCTGAAACCCGCATTTCCTAAACTACTATGAAAGTTTTTGATCTTTAACCAACTTTTTCCTGTGATTTTTACTAGTTTCTTCTTTTCATATAGCTTTTTCTGCTCTTTTACCTACTTTTTTCATGGAAAATCTGATTATTTTCTCAATATTTTTATTATATACTGCTATTTTTATATATATACTGCGCTGAAACCCGCATTTCCTAAACTACTATGAAAGTTTTTGATCTTTAACCAACTTTTTCCTGTGATTTTTACTAGTTTCTTCTTTTCATATAACTTTTTCTGCTCTTTTACTTACTTTTTTCATGGAAAATCTGATTATTTTCTCAATATTTTTGCTATTTTTATATATATACTGCGCTGAAACCCGCATTTCCTAAACTACTATGAAAGTTTTTGATCTTTAACCAACTTTTTCCTGTGATTTTTACTAGTTTCTTCTTTTCATATAGCTTTTTCTGCTCTTTTACCTACTTTTTTCATGGAAAATCTGATTATTTTCTCAATAGTTTTATTATATACTGCTATTTTTATATATATACTGCGCTGAAACCCGCATTTCCTAAACTACTATGAAAGTTTTTGATCTTTAACCAACTTTTTCCTGTGATTTTTACTAGTTTCTTCTTTTCATATAGCTTTTTCTGCTCTTTTACCTACTTTTTTCATGGAAAATCTGATTATTTTCTCAATATTTTTATTATATACTGCTATTTTTATATATATACTGCGCTGAAACCCGCATTTCCTAAACTACTATGAAAGTTTTTGATCTTTAACCAACTTTTTCCTGTGATTTTTACTAGTTTCTTCTTTTCATATAACTTTTTCTGCTCTTTTACTTACTTTTTTCATGGAAAATCTGATTATTTTCTCAATATTTTTGCTATTTTTATATATATACTGCGCTGAAACCCGCATTTCCTAAACTACTATGAAAGTTTTTGATCTTTAACCAACTTTTTCCTGTGATTTTTACTAGTTTCTTCTTTTCATATAGCTTTTTCTGCTCTTTTACCTACTTTTTTCATGGAAAATCTGATTATTTTCTCAATATTTTTATAATATACTGCTATTTTTATATATATACTGCGCTGAAACCCGCATTTCCTAAACTACTATGAAAGTTTTTGATCTTTAACCAACTTTTTCCTGTGATTTTTACTAGTTTCTTCTTTTCATATAGCTTTTTCTGCTCTTTTACCTACTTTTTTCATGGAAAATCTGATTATTTTCTCAATATTTTTATTATATACTGCTATTTTTATATATATACTGCGCTGAAACCCGCATTTCCTAAACTACTATGAAAGTTTTTGATCTTTAACCAACTTTTTCCTGTGATTTTTACTAGTTTCTTCTTTTCATATAACTTTTTCTGCTCTTTTACTTACTTTTTTCATGGAAAATCTGATTATTTTCTCAATATTTTTGCTATTTTTATATATATACTGCGCTGAAACCCGCATTTCCTAAACTACTATGAAAGTTTTTGATCTTTAACCAACTTTTTCCTGTGATTTTTACAAGTTTCTTCTTTTCATATAGCTTTTTCTGCTCTTTTACCTACTTTTTTCATGGAAAATCTGATTATTTTCTCAATAGTTTTATTATATACTGCTATTTTTATATATATACTGCGCTGAAACCCGCATTTCCTAATCTACTATGAAAGTTTTTGATCTTTAACCAACTTTTTCCTGTGATTTTTACTAGTTTCTTCTTTTCATATAACTTTTTCTGCTCTTTTACTTACTTTTTTCATGGAAAATCTGATTTTTTTCTCAATATTTTTGCTATTTTTATATATATACTGCGCTGAAACCCGCATTTCCTAAACTACTATGAAAGTTTTTGATCTTTAACCAACTTTTTCCTGTGATTTTTACTAGTTTCTTCTTTTCATATAACTTTTTCTGCTCTCTTACTTACTTTTTTCATGGAAAATCTGATTATTTTCTCAATATTTTTGCTATTTTTATATATATACTGGGCTGAAACCCGCATTTCCTAAACTACTATGAAAGTTTTTGATCTTTAACCAACTTTTTCCTGTGATTTTTACTAGTTTCTTCTTTTCATATACCTTTTTCTGCTCTTTTACCTACTTTTTTCATGGAAAATCTGATTATTTTCTCAATATTTTTATTATATACTGCTATTTTTATATATATACTGCGCTGAAACCCGCATTTCCTAAACTACTATGAACGTTTTTGATCTTTAACCAACTTTTTCCTGTGATTTTTACTAGTTTCTTCTTTTCATATAACTTTTTCTGCTCTTTTACTTACTTTTTTCATGGAAAATCTGATTATTTTCTCAATATTTTTGCTATTTTTATATATATACTGCGCTGAAACCCGCATTTCCTAAACTACTATGAAAGTTTTTGATCTTTAACCAACTTTTTCCTGTGATTTTTACTAGTTTCTTCTTTTCATATAGCTTTTTCTGCTCTTTTACCTACTTTTTTCATGGAAAATCTGATTATTTTCTCAATATTTTTATTATATACTGCTATTTTTATATATATATATATACTGCGCTGAAACCCGCATTTCCTAAACTACTATGAAAGTTTTTGATCTTTAACCAACTTTTTCCTGTGATTTTTACTAGTTTCTTCTTTTCATATAACTTTTTCTGCTCTTTTACTTACTTTTTTCATGGAAAATCTGATTATTTTCTCAATATTTTTGCTATTTTTATATATATACTGCGCTGAAACCCGCATTTCCTAAACTACTATGAAAGTTTTTGATCTTTAACCAACTTTTTCCTGTGATTTTTACTAGTTTCTTCTTTTCATATAGCTTTTTCTGCTCTTTTACCTACTTTTTTCATGGAAAATCTGATTATTTTCTCAATATTTTTATTATATACTGCTATTTTTATATATATACTGCGCTTAAACCCGCATTTCCTAAACTACTATGAAAGTTTTTTATCTTTAACCGACTTTTTCCTGTGATTTTTACTAGTTTCTTCTTTTCATATAACTTTTTCTGCTCTTTTACCTACTTTTTTCATGGAAAATCTGATTATTTTCTCAATATTTTTGCTATTTTTATATATATACTGCGCTGAAACCCGCATTTCCTAAACTACTATGAAAGTTTTTGATCTTTAACCAACTTTTTCCTGTGATTTTTACTAGTTTCTTCTTTTCATATAACTTTTTCTGCCCTTTTACATACTTTTTTCATGGAAAATCTGATTATTTTCTCAATATTTTTATAATATATATATATATATATATACTGCGCTGAAGCCCGCATTTCCCAAACTACTATGAAAGTTTTTGATCTCTAACCAACTTTTTCCTGTGATTTTTACTAGTTCCTTCCTTTCATATAACTTTTTCTGCTCTTTTACTTACTTTTTTCATGGAAAATCTGATTATTTTCTCAATATTTTTATATTATATATATATATACTGCGCTGAAACCCGCATTTCCTAAACTACTATGAAAGTTTTTGATCTCTAACCAACTTTTTCCTGTGATTTTTACTAGTTTCTTCTTTTCATATAACTTTTTATGCTCTTTTACCTACTTTTTTCATGGAAAATCTGATTATTTTCTCAATATTTTTGCTATTTTTATATATATATACTGCGCTGAAACCCGCATTTCCTAAACCACTATGAAAGTTTTTGATCTTTAACCAACTTTTTCCTGTGATTTTTACTAGTTTCTTCTTTTCATATAACTTTTTCTGCTCTTTTACCTACTTTTTTCATGGAAAATCTGATTATTTTCTTAATATTTTTATATTATATATATATATATATATATACTGCGCTGAAACCCGCATTTCCTAAACTACTATGAAAGTTTTTGATCTCTAACCAACTTTTTCCTGTGATTTTTACTAGTTTCTTCCTTTCATATAACTTTTTCTGCTCTTTTACCTACTTTTTTCATGGAAAATCTGATTATTTTCTCAATATTTTTATATTATACTGCTATTTTTATTTATACACTGCGCTGAAACCCGCATTTCCTAAACTACTATGAAAGTTTTTGATCTTTAACCAACTTTTTCCTGTGATTTTTACTAGTTTCTTTTTTTCATATAACTTTTTCTGGTCTTTTACCTAATTCTTTCATGGAAAATCTGATTATTTTCTCAATATTTTTATATAATATATATATACTGCACTGAAACCCGCATTTCCTAAACTACTATGAAAGTTTTTGATCTTTAACCAACTTTTTCCTGTGATTTTTACTAGTTTCTTCTTTTCATATAACTTTTTCTGCTCTTTTACCTACTTTTTTCATGGAAAATCTGATTATTTTCTCAATATTTTTATATTAAACTGCTATTTTTATATATATACTGCGCTGAAACCCGCATTTCCTAAACTACTATGAAAGTTTTTGATCTTTAACCAACTTTTTCCTGTGATTTTTACTAGTTTCTTCTTTTCATATAACTTTTTCTGCTCTTTTACTTACTTTTTTCATGGAAAATCTGATTATTTTCTCAATATTTTTGCTATTTTTATATATATACTGCGCTGAAACCCGCATTTCCTAAACTACTATGAAAGTTTTTGATCTTTAACCAACTTTTTCCTGTGATTTTTACTAGTTTCTTCTTTTCATATAGCTTTTTCTGCTCTTTTACCTACTTTTTTCATGGAAAATCTGATTATTTTCTCAATATTTTTTTATTAAATATATATATATAAATACTGCGCTGAAACCCGCATTTCCTAAACTACTATGAAAGTTTTTGATCTTTAACCAACTTTTTCCTGTGATTTTTACTAGTTTCTTCTTTTCATATAACTTTTTCTGCTCTTTTACCTACTTTTTTCATGGAAAATCTGATTATTTTCTCAATATTTTTGCTATTTTTATATATATACTGCGTTGAAACCCGCATTTCCTAAACTACTATGAAAGTTTTTGATCTTTAACCAACTTTTTCCTGTGATTTTTACTAGTTTCTTCTTTTCATATAACTTTTTCTGCTCTTTTACCTACTTTTTTCATGGAAAATCTGATTATTTTCTCAATATTTTTGCTATTTTTATATATATACTGCGCTGAAACCCGCATTTCCTAAACTACTATGAAAGTTTTTGATCTTTAACCAACTTTTTCCTGTGATTTTTACTAGTTTCTTCTTTTCATATAACTTTTTCTGCTCTTTTACCTACATTTTTCATGGAAAATCTGATAATTTTCTCAATATTTTTATATTATACTGCTATTTTTATATATATACTGCGCTGAAACCCGCATTTCCTAAACTACTATGAAAGTTTTTTATCTTTAACCGACTTTTTCCTGTGATTTTTACTAGTTTCTTCTTTTCATATAACTTTTTCTGCTCTTTTACTTACTTTTTTCATGGAAAATCTGATTATTTTCTCAATATTTTTATATTATATATATATATACTGCGCTGAAACCCGCATTTCCTAAACTACTATGAAAGTTTTTGATCTCTAACCAACTTTTTCCTGTGATTTTTACTAGTTTCTTCTTTTCATATAACTTTTTATGCTCTTTTACCTACTTTTTTCATGGAAAATCTGATTATTTTCTCAATATTTTTTTATTATATATATATATATATATACTGCGCTGAAACCCGCATTTCCTAAACTACTATGAAAGTTTTTGATCTTTAACCAACTTTTTCCTGTGATTTTTACTAGTTTCTTCTTTTCATATAACTTTTTCTGCTCTTTTACCTACTTTTTTCATGGAAAATCTGATTATTTTCTCAATATTTTTGCTATTTTTATATATATACTGCGCTGAAACCCGCATTTCCTAAACTACTATGAAAGTTTTTGATCTTTAACCAACTTTTTCCTGTGATTTTTACTAGTTTCTTCTTTTCATATAACTTTTTCTGCTCTTTTACCTACTTTTTTCATGGAAAATCTGATTATTTTCTCAATATTTTTATATTATATATATATATATATATACTGCGCTGAAACCCGCATTTCCTAAACTACTATGAAAGTTTTTGATCTTTAACCAACTTTTTCCTGTGATTTTTACTAGTTTCTTCTTTTCATATAACTTTTTCTGCCCTTTTACCTACTTTTTTCATGGAAAATCTGATTATTTTCTCAATATTTTTATAATATATATATATATATACTGCGCTGAAGCCCGCATTTCCCAAACTACTATGAAAGTTTTTGATCTCTAACCAACTTTTTCCTGTGATTTTTACTAGTTTCTTCTTTTCATATAACTTTTTCTGCTCTTTTACCTACTTTTTTCATGGAAAATCTGATTATTTTCTCAATATTTTTATATTATATATATATATACTGCGCTGAAACCCGCATTTCCTAAACTACTATGAAAGTTTTTGATCTCTAACCAACTTTTTCCTGTGATTTTTACTAGTTTCTTCTTTTCATATAACTTTTTATGCTCTTTTACCTACTTTTTTCATGGAAAATCTGATTATTTTCTCAATATTTTTGCTATTTTTATATATATACTGCGCTGAAACCCGCATTTCCTAAACTACTATGAAAGTTTTTGATCTTTAACCAACTTTTTCCTGTGATTTTTACTAGTTTCTTCTTTTCATATAACTTTTTCTGCTCTTTTACCTACTTTTTTCATGGAAAATCTGATTATTTTCTCAATATTTTTGCTATTTTTATATATATACTGCGTTGAAACCCGCATTTCCTAAACTACTATGAAAGTTTTTGATCTTTAACCAACTTTTTCCTGTGATTTTTACTAGTTTCTTCTTTTCATATAACTTTTTCTGCTCTTTTACCTACTTTTTTCATGGAAAATCTGATTATTTTCTCAATATTTTTATATTATATATATATATATATATACTGCGCTGAAACCCGCATTTCCTAAACTACTATGAAAGTTTTTGATCTTTAACCAACTTTTTCCTGTGATTTTTACTAGTTTCTTCTTTTCATATAACTTTTTCTGCCCTTTTACCTACTTTTTTCATGGAAAATCTGATTATTTTCTCAATATTTTTATATTATATATATATATACTGCGCTGAAACCCGCATTTCCTAAACTACTATGAAAGTTTTTGATCTCTAACCAACTTTTTCCTGTGATTTTTACTAGTTTCTTCTTTTCATATAACTTTTTCTGCTCTTTTACCTACTTTTTTCATGGAAAATCTGATTATTTTCTCAATATTTTTTTATTATATATATATATATATATACTGCGCTGAAACCCGCATTTCCTAAACTACTATGAAAGTTTTTGATCTTTAACCAACTTTTTCCTGTGATTTTTACTAGTTTCTTCTTTTCGTATAACTTTTTCTGCTCTTTTACCTACTTTTTTCATGGAAAATCTGATTATTTTCTCAATATTTTTGCTATTTTTATATATATACTGCGTTGAAACCCGCATTTCCTAAACTACTATGAAAGTTTTTGATCTTTAACCAACTTTTTCCTGTGATTTTTACTAGTTTCTTCTTTTCATATAACTTTTTCTGCTCTTTTACCTACTTTTTTCATGGAAAATCTGATTATTTTCTCAATATTTTTATATTATATATATATATATATATACTGCGCTGAAACCCGCATTTCCTAAACTACTATGAAAGTTTTTGATCTTTAACCAACTTTTTCCTGTGATTTTTACTAGTTTCTTCTTTTCATATAACTTTTTCTGCCCTTTTACCTACTTTTTTCATGGAAAATCTGATTATTTTCTCAATATTTTTATAATATATATATATATATACTGCGCTGAAGCCCGCATTTCCCAAACTACTATGAAAGTTTTTGATCTCTAACCAACTTTTTCCTGTGATTTTTACTAGTTTCTTCTTTTCATATAACTTTTTCTGCTCTTTTACTTACTTTTTTCATGGAAAATCTGATTATTTTCTCAATATTTTTATATTATATATATATATACTGCGCTGAAACCCGCATTTCCTAAACTACTATGAAAGTTTTTGATCTCTAACCAACTTTTTCCTGTGATTTTTACTAGTTTCTTCTTTTCATATAACTTTTTCTGCTCTTTTACCTACTTTTTTCATGGAAAATCTGATTATTTTCTCAATATTTTTGCTATTTTTATATATATACTGCGCTGAAACCCGCATTTCCTAAACTACTATGAAAGTTTTTGATCTTTAACCAACTTTTTCCTGTGATTTTTACTAGTTTCTTCTTTTCATATAACTTTTTCTGATCTTTTACCTATATTTTTCATGGAAAATCTGATTATTTTCTCAATATTTTTATATTATATATATGCGCTGAAACCCGCATTTCCTAAACTACTATGAAAGTTTTTGATCTTTAACCAACTTTTTCCTGTGATTTTTACTAGTTTCTTCTTTTCATATAACTTTTTCTGCTCTTTTACCTACTTTTTTCATGGAAAATCTGATTATTTTCTCAATATTTTTATATTATATATATATATATATACTGCGCTGAAACCCGCATTTCCTAAACTACTATGAAAGTTTTTGATCTTTAACCAACTTTTTCCTGTGATTTTTACTAGTTTCTTCTTTTCATATAACTTTTTCTGCTCTTTTACCTACATTTTTCATGGAAAATCTTATTATTTTCTCAATATTTTTATATTATACTGCTATTTTTATATATATACTGCGCTGAAACCCGCATTTCCTAAACTACTATGAAAGTTTTTGATCTTTAACCAACTTTTTTCTGTGATTTTCACTAGTTTCTTCTTTTCATATAACTTTTTCTGCTATTTTACCTACTTTTTTCATGGAAAATCTGATTTTTTTCTCAATATTTTAATATTATATATATATATACTGCGCTTAAACCCGCATTTCCTAAACTACTATGAAAGTTTTTTATCTTTAACCGACTTTTTAATGTGATTTTTACTAGTTTCTTCTTTTCATATAACTTTTTCTGCTCTTTTACCTACATTTTTCATGGAAAATCTGATTATTTTCTCAATATTTTTATATTATATGTATATATATATATATATACTGCGCCTAAACCCGCATTTCCTAAACTACTATGAAAGTTTTTTATCTTTAACCGACTTTTTCCTGTGATTTTTACTAGTTTCTTCTTTTCATATAACTTTTTCTGCTCTTTTACCTACTTTTTTCATGGAAAATCTGATTATTTTCTCAATATTTTTGCTATTTTTATATACATACTGCGCTGAAACCCGCATTTCCTAAACTACTATGAAAGTTTTTGATCTTTAACCAACTTTTTCCTGTGATTTTTACTAGTTTCTTCTTTTCATATAACTTTTTCTGCTCTTTTACCTACTTTTTTCATGGAAAATCTGATTATTTTCTTAATATTTTTATAATATATATATATATATACTGCGCTGAAGCCCGCATTTCGCAAACTACTATGAAAGTTTTTGATCTCTAACCAACTTTTTCCTGTGATTTTTACTAGTTTCTTCTTTTCATATAACTTTTTCTGCTCTTTTACTTACATTTTTCATGGAAAATCTGATTATTTTCTCAATATTTTTGCTATTTTTATATATATACTGCGCTGAAACCCGCATTTCCTAAACTACTATGAAAGTTTTTGATCTCTAACCAACTTTTTCCTGTGATTTTTACTAGTTTCTTCTTTTCATATAACTTTTTATGCTCTTTTACCTACTTTTTTCATGGAAAATCTGATTATTTTCTCAATATTTTTGCTATTTTTATATATATACTGCGCTGAAACCCGCATTTCCTAAACTACTATGAAAGTTTTTGATCTTTAACCAACTTTTTCCTGTGATTTTTACTAGTTTCTTCTTTTCATATAACTTTTTCTGCTCTTTTACCTACTTTTTTCATGGAAAATCTGATTATTTTCTCAATATTTTTATATTATATATATATATATATATACTGCGCTGAAACCCGCATTTCCTAAACTACTGTGAAAGTTTTTGATCTTTAACCAACTTTTTCCTGTGATTTTTACTAGTTTCTTCTTTTCATATAACTTTTTCTGCTCTTTTACCTACATTTTTCATGGAAAATCTGATTATTTTCTCAATATTTTTATATTATATTGCTATTTTTATATATATACTGCGCTGAAACCCGCATTTCCTAAACTACTATGAAAGTTTTTGATCTTTAACCAACTTTTTTCTGTGATTTTTACTAGTTTCTTCTTTTCATATAACTTTTTCTGCTCTTTTACCTACTTTTTTCATGGAAAATCTGATTTTTTTCTCAATATTTTTATATTATATATATATATACTGCGCTTAAACCCGCATTTCCTAAACTACTATGAAAGTTTTTTATCTTTAACCGACTTTTTCCTGTGATTTTTACTAGTTTCTTCTTTTCATATAACTTTTTCTGCTCTTTTACCTACTTTTTTCATGGAAAATCTGATTATTTTCTCAATATTTTTATATTATATATATATATATATATATACTGCGCTGAAACCCGCATTTCCTAAACTACTATGAAAGTTTTTGATCTTTAACCAACTTTTTCCTTTGATTTTTACTAGTTTCTTCTTTTCATATAACTTTTTCTGCTCTTTTACCTACATTTTTCATGGAAAATCTGATTATTTTCTCAATATTTTTATATTATACTGCTATTTTTATATATATACTGCGCTGAAAACCGCATTTCCTAAACTACTATGAAAGTTTTTGATCTTTAACCAACTTTTTTCTGTGATTTTTACTAGTTTCTTCTTTTCATATAACTTTTTCTGCTATTTTACCTACTTTTTTCATGGAAAATCTGATTTTTTTCTCAATATTTTTATATTATATATATATATACTGCGCTTAAACCCGCATTTCCTAAACTACTATGAAAGTTTTTTATCTTTAACCGACTTTTTCCTGTGATTTTTACTAGTTTCTTCTTTTCATATAACTTTTTCTGCTCTTTTACCTACATTTTTCATGGAAAATCTGATTATTTTCTCAATATTTTTATATTATATATATATATACTGCGCTTAAACCCGCATTTCCTAAACTACTATGAAAGTTTTTTATCTTTAACCGACTTTTTCCTGTGATTTTTACTAGTTTCTTCTTTTCATATAACTTTTTCTGCTCTTTTACCTACTTTTTTCATGGAAAATCTGATTATTTTCTCAATATTTTTATAATATATATATATATATACTGCGCTGAAGCCCGCATTTCGCAAACTACTATGAAAGTTTTTGATCTCTAACCAACTTTTTCCTGTGATTTTTACTAGTTTCTTCTTTTCATATAACTTTTTCTGCTCTTTTACTTACTTTTTTCATGGAAAATCTGATTATTTTCTCAATATTTTTATATTATATATATATACTGCGCTGAAACCCGCATTTCCTAAACTACTATGAAAGTTTTTGATCTCTAACCAACTTTTTCCTGTGATTTTTACTAGTTTCTTCTTTTCATATAACTTTTTATGCTCTTTTACCTACTTTTTTCATGGAAAATCTGATTATTTTCTCAATATTTTTGCTATTTTTATATATATACTGCGCTGAAACCCGCATTTCCTAAACTACTATGAAAGTTTTTGATCTTTAACCAACTTTTTCCTGTGATTTTTACTAGTTTCTTCTTTTCATATAACTTTTTCTGCTCTTTTACCCACTTTTTTCATGGAAAATCTGATTATTTTCTCAATATTTTTATATTATATATATATATATATATATATATACTGCGCTGAAACCCGCATTTCCTAAACTACTATGAAAGTTTTTGATCTTTAACCAACTTTTTCCTGTGATTTTTACTAGTTTCTTGTTTTCATATAACTTTTTCTGCTCTTTTACCTACATTTTTCATGGAAAATCTGATTATTTTCTCAATATTTTTGTATTATACTGCTATTTTTATATATATACTGCGCTGAAACCCGCATTTCCTAAACTACTATGAAAGTTTTTTATCTTTAACCGACTTTTTCCTGTGATTTTTACTAGTTTCTTCTTTTCATATAACTTTTTCTGCTCTTTTACCTACATTTTTCATGGAAAATCTGATTATTTTCTCAATATTTTTATATTATATATATATATACTGCGCTTAAACCCGCATTTCCTAAACTACTATGAAAGTTTTTTATCTTTAACCGACTTTTTCCTGTGATTTTTACTAGTTTCTTCTTTTCATATAACTTTTTCTGCTCTTTTACCTACTTTTTTCATGGAAAATCTGATTATTTTCTCAATATTTTTATAATATATATATATATATATACTGCGCTGAAGCCCGCATTTCGCAAACTACTATGAAAGTTTTTGATCTCTAACCAACTTTTTCCTGTGATTTTTACTAGTTTCTTCTTTTCATATAACTTTTTCTGCTCTTTTACTTACTTTTTTCATGGAAAATCTGATTATTTTCTCAATATTTTTATATTATATATATATACTGCGCTGAAACCCGCATTTCCTAAAATACTATGAAAGTTTTTGATCTCTAACCAACTTTTTCCTGTGATTTTTACTAGTTTCTTCTTTTCATATAACTTTTTATGCTCTTTTACCTACTTTTTTCATGGAAAATCTGATTATTTTCTCAATATTTTTGCTATTTTTATATATATACTGCGCTGAAACCCGCATTTCCTAAACTACTATGAAAGTTTTTGATCTTTAACCAACTTTTTCCTGTGATTTTTACTAGTTTCTTCTTTTCATATAACTTTTTCTGCTCTTTTACCCACTTTTTTCATGGAAAATCTGATTATTTTCTCAATATTTTTATATTATATATATATATATATATATATATATACTGCGCTGAAACCCGCATTTCCTAAACTACTATGAAAGTTTTTGATCTTTAACCAACTTTTTCCTGTGATTTTTACTAGTTTCTTGTTTTCATATAACTTTTTCTGCTCTTTTACCTACATTTTTCATGGAAAATCTGATTATTTTCTCAATATTTTTATATTATACTGCTATTTTTATATATATACTGCGCTGAAACCCGCATTTCCTAAACTACTATGAAAGTTTTTGATCTTTAACCAATTCTTTTTCTGTGATTTTTACTAGTTTCTTCTTTTCATATAACTTTTTCTGCTCTTTTACCTACTTTTTTCATGGAAAATCTGATTTTTTTCTCAATATTTTTATATTATATATATATATACTGCGCTTAAACCCGCATTTCCTAAACTACTATGAAAGTTTTTTATCTTTAACCGACTTTTTCCTGTGATTTTTACTAGTTTCTTCTTTTCATATAACTTTTTCTGCTCTTTTACCTACATTTTTCATGGAAAATCTGATTATTTTCTCAATATTTTTGCTATTTTTATATATATACTGCGCTGAAACCCGCATTTCCTAAACTACTATGAAAGTTTTTGATCTTTAACCAACTTTTTCCTGTGATTTTTACTAGTTTCTTCTTTTCATATAACTTTTTCTGCTCTTTTACCTACATTTTTCATGGAAAATCTGATTATTTTCTCAATATTTTTATATTATATATATATATACTGCGCTGAAACCCGCATTTCCTAAACTACTATGAAAGTTTTTGATCTTTAACCAACGTTTTCCTGTGATTTTTACTAGTTTCTTCTTTTCATATAACTTTTGCTGCTCTTTTACCTACATTTTTCATGGAAAATCTGACTATTTTCTCAATATTTTTATATTTTATATTTATATACTGCGCTGAAACCCGCATTTCCTAAACTACTATGACAGCTTTTGATCTTTAACCAACTTTTTCCTGTGATTTTTACTAGTTTCTGCTTTTTCCTGTGATTTTTACTAGTTTCTTCTTTTCATATAACTTTTTCTGCTCTTTTACCTACTTTTTTCATGGAAAATCTGATTATTTTCCCAATATTTTTATATTTTACTGCTATTTTTATATATATACTGCGCTGAAACCCGCATTTCCTTAACTACTATGAAAGTTTTTGATCTTTAACCAACTTTTTCCTGTGATTTTTACTAGTTTCTTCTTTTCATATAACTTTTTCTGCTCTTTTACCTACTTTTTTCATGGAAAATCTGATTTTATTCTCAATATTTTTATATTATATATATATATACTGCGCTTAAACCCGCATTTCCTAAACTACTATGAAAGTTTTTTATCTTTAACCGACTTTTTCCTGTGATTTTTACTAGTTTCTTCTTTTCATATAACTTTTTCTGCTCTTTTACCTACATTTTTCATGGAAAATCTGATTATTTTCTCAATATTTTTGCTATTTTTATATATATACTGCGCTGAAACCCGCATTTCCTAAACTACTATGAAAGTTTTTGATCTTTAACCAACTTTTTCCTGTGATTTTTACTAGTTTCTTCTTTTCATATAACTTTTTCTGCTCTTTTACCTACATTTTTCATGGAAAATCTGATTATTTTCTCAATATTTTTATATTATATATATATATACTGCGCTGAAACCCGCATTTCCTAAACTACTATGAAAGTTTTTGATCTTTAACCAACGTTTTCCTGTGATTTTTACTAGTTTCTTCTTTTCATATAACTTTTGCTGCTCTTTTACCTACATTTTTCATGGAAAATCTGACTATTTTCTCAATATTTTTATATTATATATTTATATACTGCGCTGAAACCCGCATTTCCTAAACTACTATGACAGCTTTTGATCTTTAACCAACTTTTTCCTGTGATTTTTACTAGTTTCTGCTTTTTCCTGTGATTTTTACTAGTTTCTTCTTTTCATATAACTTTTTCTGCTCTTTTACCTACTTTTTTCATGGAAAATCTGATTATTTTCCCAATATTTTTATATTTTACTGCTATTTTTATATATATACTGCGCTGAAACCCGCATTTCCTTAACTACTATGAAAGTTTTTGATCTTTAACCAACTTTTTCCTGTGATTTTTACTAGTTTCTTCTTTTCATATAACTTTTTCTGCTCTTTTACCTACTTTTTTCATGGAAAATCTGATTATTTTCTCAATATTTTTATATTAAACTACTATTTTTATATATATACTGCGCTGAAACCCGCATTTCCTAAACTACTATGAAAGTTTTTGATCTTTAATCAACTTTTTCCTGTGATTTTTACTAGTTTCTTCTTTTCATATAACTTTTTCTGCTCTTTTACCTACTTTTTTCATGGAAAATCTGATTATTTTCTCAATATTTTTATATCATATATATATATATATATATACTGCGCTGAAACCCGCATTTCCTAAACTACTATGAAAGTTTTTGATCTTTAACCAACTTTTTCCTGTGATTTTTACTAGTTTCTTCTTTTCATATAACTTTTTCTGCTCTTTTACCTACATTTTTCATGGAAAATCTGATTATTTTCTCAATATTTTTATATTATACTGCTATTTTTATATATATACTGCGCTGAAACCCGCATTTCCTAAACTACTATGAAAGTTTTTGATCTTTAACCAACTTTTTTCTGTGATTTTTACTAGTTTCTTCTTTTCATATAACTTTTTCTGCTCTTTTACCTACTTTTTTCATGGAAAATCTGATTTTATTCTCAATATTTTTATATTATATATATATATACTGCGCTTAAACCCGCATTTCCTAAACTACTATGAAAGTTTTTTATCTTTAACCGACTTTTTCCTGTGATTTTTACTAGTTTCTTCTTTTCATATAACTTTTTCTGCTCTTTTACCTACTTTTTTCATGGAAAATCTGATTATTTTCTCAATATTTTTATATTATATATATATATATATATATATATATATATACTGCGCTGAAACCCGCATTTCCTAAACTACTATGAAAGTTTTTGATCTTTAACCAACTTTTTCCTGTGATTTTTACTAGTTTCTTCTTTTCATATAACTTTTTCTGCTCTTTTACCTACATTTTTCATGGAAAATCTGATTATTTTCTCAATATTTTTATATTATACTGCTATTTTTATATATATACTGCGCTGAAAACCGCATTTCCTAAACTACTATGAAAGTTTTTGATCTTTAACCAACTTTTTTCTGTGATTTTTACTATTTTCTTCTTTTCATATAACTTTTTCTGCTCTTTTACCTACTTTTTTCATGGAAAATCTGATTTTTTTCTCAATATTTTTATATTATATATATATATACTGCGCTGAAACCCGCATTTCCTAAACTACTATGAAAGTTTTTTATCTTTAACCGACTTTTTCCTGTGATTTTTACTAGTTTCTTCTTTTCATATAACTTTTTCTGCTCTTTTACCTACATTTTTCATGGAAAATCTGATTATTTTCTCAATATTTTTATATTATATATATATATACTGCGCTTAAGCCCGCATTTCCTAAACTACTATGAAAGTTTTTTATCTTTAACCGATTTTTTCCTGTGATTTTTACTAGTTTCTTCTTTTCATATAACTTTTTCTGCTCTTTTACCTACTTTTTTCATGGAAAATCTGATTATTTTCTCAATATTTTTGCTATTTTTATATACATACTGCGCTGAAACCCGCATTTCCTAAACTACTATGAAAGTTTTTTATCTTTAACCGATTTTTTCCTGTGATTTTTACTAGTTTCTTCTTTTCATATAACTTTTTCTGCTCTTTTACCTACTTTTTTCATGGAAAATCTGATTATTTTCTCAATATTTTTGCTATTTTTATATACATACTGCGCTGAAACCCGCATTTCCTAAACTACTATGAAAGTTTTTGATGTTTAACCAACTTTTTCCTGTGATTTTTACTAGTTTCTTCTTTTCATATAACTTTTTCTGCTCTTTTACCTACTTTTTTCATGGAAAATCTGATTATTTTCTCAATATTTTTATAATATATATATATATATACTGCGCTGAAGCCCGCATTTCGCAAACTACTATGAAAGTTTTTGATCTCTAACCAACTTTTTCCTGTGATTTTTACTAGTTTCTTCTTTTCATATAACTTTTTCTGCTCTTTTACTTACTTTTTTCATGGAAAATCTGATTATTTTCTCAATATTTTTATATTATATATATATATACTGCGCTGAAACCCGCATTTCCTAAACTACTATGAAAGTTTTTGATCTCTAACCAACTTTTTCCTGTGATTTTTACTAGTTTCTTCTTTTCATATAACTTTTTATGCTCTTTTACCTACTTTTTTCATGGAAAATCTGATTATTTTCTCAATATTTTTGCTATTTTTATAGATATACTGCGCTGAAACCCGCATTTCCTAAACTACTATGAACGTTTTTGATCTTTAACCAACTTTTTCCTGTGATTTTTACTAGTTTCTTCTTTTCATATAACTTTTTCTGCTCTTTTACCTACTTTTTTCATGGAAAATCTGATTATTTTCTCAATATTTTTATATTATATATATATATATATATACTGCGCTGAAACCCGCATTTCCTAAGCTACTATGAAAGTTTTTGATCTTTAACCAACTTTTTCCTGTGATTTTTACTAGTTTCTTCTTTTCATATAACTTTTTCTGCTCTTTTACCTACATTTTTCATGGAAAATCTGATTATTTTCTCAATATTTTTATATTATACTGCTATTTTTATATATATACTGCGCTGAAACCCGCATTTCCTAAACTACTATGAAAGTTTTTGATCTTTAACCAATTCTTTTTCTGTGATTTTTACTAGTTTCTTCTTTTGATATAACTTTTTCTGCTCTTTTACCTACTTTTTTCATGGAAAATCTGATTTTTTTCTCAATATTTTTATATTATATATATATATACTGCGCTTAAACCCGCATTTCCTAAACTACTATGAAAGTTTTTTATCTTTAACCGACTTTTTCCTGTGATTTTTACTAGTTTCTTCTTTTCATATAACTTTTTCTGCTCTTTTACCTACATTTTTCATGGAAAATCTGATTATTTTCTCAATGTTTTTATATTATATATATATATATACTGCGCTGAAGCCCGCATTTCCTAAACTACTATGAAAGTTTTTGATCTTTAAGCAACTTTTTCCTGTGATTTTTACTAGTTTCTTCTTTTCATATAACTTTTTCTGCTCTTTTACCTACATTTTTCATGGAAAATCTGATTATTTTCTCAATATTTTTGCTATTTTTATATATATACTGCGCTGAAACCCGCATTTCCTAAACTACTATGAAAGTTTTTGATCTTTAACCAACTTTTTCCTGTGATTTTTACTAGTTTCTTCTTTTCATATAACTTTTTCTGCTCTTTTACCTACATTTTTCATGGAAAATCTGATTATTTTCTCAATATTTTTATATTATATATATATATACTGCGCTGAAACCCGCATTTCCTAAACTACTATGACAGCTTTTGATCTTTAACCAACTTTTTCCTGTGATTTTTACTAGTTTCTGCTTTTTCCTGTGATTTTTACTAGTTTCTTCTTTTCATATAACTTTTTCTGCTCTTTTACCTACTTTTTTCATGGAAAATCTGATTATTTTCCCAATATTTTTATATTTTACTGCTATTTTTATATATATACTGCGCTGAAACCCGCATTTCCTTAACTACTATGAAAGTTTTTGATCTTTAACCAACTTTTTCCTGTGATTTTTACTAGTTTCTTCTTTTCATATAACTTTTTCTGCTCTTTACCTACTTTTTTCATGGAAAATCTGATTATTTTCTCAATATTTTTATATTAAACTACTATTTTTATATATATACTGCGCTGAAACCCGCATTTCTAAACTACTATGAAAGTTTTTGACCTTTAAACCAACTTTTTCTGTGTTTTTTACTAGTTTCTTCTTTTCATATAACTTTTTCTGCTCTTTTACTTACTTTTTTCATGGAAAATCTGATTATTTTCTCAATATTTTTGCTATTTTTATATATATACTGCGCTGAAGCCCGCATTTTTCC